>PVJH01006199.1:0-104089 GCA_004026705.1 Nesogale talazaci
CAAAGAGCGGGCCTCATGCAGGAGAATTAAACATTTAGTGCCTTCTTCTGTGACTCTACTCGGAGACCCATTCCAGCGGACTCCAAACACATGTGCTGATGAATAATTCACACTGCCAATGGTGGTGACCTCTTTGAGTCCACTTCTTAATTCCATCATTGTCACAGATTGAGAATAATTAGAAGGGGGGGGGGCTTTGTCTTAGTCCCAGCTATCTGCACCCTACCTTAGGAAATGAAAATGAGGGCTGAACTCCGGTGGCGTAAGTGGTTGAGTGTGGGACTGTGACCCGCGGGCTTGGCAGTTCAAATCCAGTGGCGGCTCTCAGGAGCAACACTGGGTAGCGCCCACGACCACCAGAGGCAGTGATGCCCACAAAAAAACAAAATGAAAATGGGAGACAGGCTCTGGTATCTGGATGAGCTTCCTGAAGGTTAAATCTTTGTTTGTCTCCCTGATGGCGAGTATCTGATCCAATGACTAATTCATAATGGAATCTTCAAACCATCTGCCTTTGGGTCTGGAAGGCCACCTGGTGTGTAGTGGGGACCACCTCAGCTTCTGTGGAGTGTGTGACAGCGTCACCAAATCTGGCTTTTCAGGTCACTCAAGCCTCGGCTTCCAATGCCAGGCCAGTGAGTCCTACCCTGTGTGCACACGTCCAAGTGAGGACTGCATGTTGCTGCAATGCGCTTGTAACCCTGAGTCATCACTGTGCCAACTTTGACTTTCGGCAGCCCCGAAGCTCTTGGTGCTTGGAGTGGGTCCCCACCACGTCTCCGTCTCATTTTTCCTCTCCTTTCTCAAAGTACATCGGGTGAGTAGAGGGTGCTTGAGAGCATGTGATCTGGACTGAGCCACTGCGTGTGCCAAGCTCTGTGCCGTGCAGAGAACATCCAAAGAGGAGAGGACCCGTGGATGCAAGCCTATGTTGTTGTGAGGTGCCGTGGAGTCGGTTCTGACTCATAGCGAGCCCATGCACAACAGAACCAGACACCACCTGGTCCCGCGCCATCTCCACAGTCTGTGTGAGCCCATTGTTCCAGCCACTGGGTCAACCCATCCAGTCAAAGGTCTTCCCTCTCTTTCACGGCCTCCCTACTTTTCCTTGCATGATGTCCAGGGACTGGTCTCTCCTGACAAGACATCTAAAGCATGAAGTCTCTTGGTCTCTAAGGAGCATTCTGGCTATACTTCTGAGACAGATTCGCTGGCAAAGAATACGAGAAGTACCGTGGACTGCCAAAAGAGCAAAAAAATCTGTCTTGGAAGAGGTGCGAACTCCCTTAGTGGGAGTCTTGCCCAAGGTATATAGGGCTGAGATGGGGCGGTCAGGGTGCTTTGGGGGTAACAGGGAGGCCAGAAATGCTGGCGAGGGTCCTTCAGAACTTTGGGAGTTAACCAGACGAAGAGCCTGACAGCGATGCGGCCACAGCCTGCACTTGCCTTCATGCTCCACTGGCTCTCCCGCTTCCCGGCTTGCTGATGCTGTTCCTTCAGCTAGAGTGCACTCTTCCCCTGCTTTCCCCAGACGGTCCTCCTAATCCTTCAAGTGCCAGCTGAGCAGCCACCTCCCTTCCAGAAGCATTCCCGAAACCCAGCCACAGTGAGTCTGCCTGCCTCCAGAGCTCCAGGGTCATCTCTGTTCTCTTCACGTGGCTCAGGCTTCCGTCTGCCAGATAATGCAGCTGTGTATATGCCTGCTTCCCATGCTGGAGGGAGATGGGGATGTTTGTGGATCCAAGTCATAGAAACCCACTGGAACCGGCCTTAGTGTCAAAGAATCATTTGCTCTCCGGATATGGCGTATCTTCCTTAGACTAAAGTAGTCCCTGGCTCTCCCTGTCCCCGTCTCTGCCCTCGCCTCGTGCACCCAGCAGGGCAGATGGCCCAACACCTCACCACTGTTCACCCCGGAGCCTGGTCCAGCAGCATCTTTCTCCTGCTGGGCTCAGTGGTTGCCCCTTGAGTAGAGAGGCACATGGGCTCACTGGGTAAGTCAAAGCCCATGTTTTTCTGAGGGTGGGGGCAGTTAGGAGGAGAGAGGGGCAAATGAGTCCTTCCAGGGGCCAGTGTGAGCTGAGCTCTCCGGGGCATTGAACAATGTGGACCACTCAATTTCTGTAGCTCCCTTCCCTGGGCGCCCTCGTCCCCGTGGTTTTCTTCCGCTCCTCTGGCTATGCATTGGTCTATTTCTTTCATGGTACACGCCCCTCCTTTTATCTGGCCCTGATAGTTGTGTCCCATATGATTTCACTTTCTCATCTTCCCATTGTGTTTGTTTTCTCTAGCTGATCTCACCAAGCCCCATGATTTTGATTGCCATTTCTCTACATTCCTCGTATAAATAGCTGCTGCTTGGATCCCCGTGCCAGACCCAGACATTCCGCTGCCCTGTGACCAACTCCACGAGGTGCCCCACAATGCATTGCACCGCACGCCCCATCTGTGTGTCACCCCTCCCTGACGTCTCTGGCCACTGTAGGTCACCACCCCCCTCTCCCCCAAATCTGGGAGTCTCCTAAAATACCTTGTTCTGCCTTCTTTCACAAGTCCAGTCAGTCCCCCAGTCTTTTGGTCATCTTCCTAAACATGCCTGACATCTTTTCCCTGCTGTCCCGAGGCTGGCTCCTCCACGCACTGCCTCCCAGTGCGGCTGCCATGCATGCTGCAGCCGGCACACTCTTCCGAATGAACACCCCGCTCAGCTCCCTCCCTTGTTGGCATTCCTTACGGGGTGTCTCGTTGCTTTTGAAATAGAATGTGTACCATTTTGTGTGCGGTACCAAACACTGCCGACACCCATTTGCATTCTTTTTAGCCATTGTGAATGTGTGGATTCTGAATAAGTCCTGCTCTGCCACTTAAAATTTTTTTTGAACAAATACCAAACTCCAAACCAAACTCACTGCCATGGAATCTGTTCCTATTTAGAGCAACTCTACAGGAGAGTATGGAACTGGCGTGAGAGGGGTCTGCAAGACTCAAACTTGACGGGAGTAGAAAGCCTCATCTTCCTCCCACTGAAAGCCGGCGGTTTTCAACTACTGACCTCTTGGCTTGTAACCCAGAGCAGAGCCCACGGTGGCACCAGAGCTACAATTTTTTTTTTTAAAGCAAACAGACTAGGTCTTGGTATTTACAAATAAAGAATTCACCTGCAAGTGAGTAAAAGAGTACAGGCCGCAACCCAAATTATAAAAGGAGGCCAAGAGAAACCATGAGATTCAGAGGAAATATTCCTGTCTCTGTAAATGCAAAGCAAAGAGGTTTTCTATGGCAAAGTTACATCTGAGACAGAGAGTAAAACTCCTGTATCAGACACTCTATTTCTACCAACAGGAAAAACAAACAGAAAAGCACAGAAGGGGCTGACAAAATGATGGAACCTGCCCCAGAGGAAAGCATGCCTGAGATCTATCTTGCACACAGAAATCAGACAAGGAGGAAGTTGGAAGCAGCTGCACAATCCACAAAGGAGCCCTGGCGACGTACAGAGATACACATGATTGGGGCTGCTAACCACAAGGTCTATGGTTCAGACCCACCAGCTGCTTCCAAGAGTTTATTCCGATAAGGATTTACTGGCTTGAAAACCCAAAGGGGCGTTGCTACTCCATTCGATAGGGGTGGTATGAGTGGGTGAAGCTGTCTGGAGAGGAGTATACTTGGCCCCGATAAACAGCTTTCATATCTTCCATCACACTTGGCCGAGCGTCTGAACTTTTCCCAGTCCCAAGAAGGGGCCAAGGGAACCAATTCAGGATTCTGTTGAGGCAAACATGGGAGGGACGCACGCTGAGTAAATAGCCCGCATCCTCTGCCATGATCCAGATGTGGTGTCCTTCCAGGATGACTGTTTTATGTTACACCATGAAAGACTGGTTACTTCCTGTTATCAGCACTAAATCACTACTTGCAGAGAAAGCTCCATTTCTACAGCTGCAGTTAGACAGCATCGGGCGGTGTATTACACACCGGCTTTGAGCAGGAATCAACTCAAAGCCACCGAACAACAATAAAGCTATAGTTATGAGTGGTGATGTTAGATAAGTGCTGGATAGTGAACCTCAAGGTCACTGGTTCAAAGATGAGGTGGTCTGCGCCCATGAAGGTCTGTCGCTTCCGACACCTAGACAAGGCGGCTGAGTCAGGAGCGGCTTGATGGACTCAGCTCTTGGACTTTGGCTTCACGGTTGGAAGTTGGAAGTAGAGTCCTCAACCATGTTCTCCTTTGTTTCACTGAAAATAACAGAGAAGCCAACAAGCAGCCCTTGAAACTCTGGGGTCTGTTCTTCTCACATAATGTGATTTCTACAAGTATCCCATGGCTGGCACGGACTCAGCTCCTCATCAGTTACTTCATGTCTGCTCTCATCTTTGGGATCGCAAAATGGTCTCTCCTCCAGGGGAGCCCAAAAGCCATAATCCACAGCTCTCTGTAATTTCACAGGAGGTCAGGGAAAGGCCCTCGTGGCCCTCTGTCAAAATGGATTGCGCCCGTGGTTGTAACCGTGGGCTCCAGCAGAAAGACAACGGTGAGGATGGCAAGCCTTTGCCTCCCAGACTTCGGACATGCTGTCAGGAGAGGCCAGTTCCTGGAGAAGGACATCGTGCTTGGTAAAGTAGAGGGGCAGAGAAGAAGAGAAGGCCGGGCCTCAAGGAGTGGGCTCAACAGGAGAACAGTGGTGAGGAGGACCCAGGACTGGATGATGTGTCCTTCTGTTGTACACAGAGTCGCTGTGACTACGAAGCAACCCAGCGGCACCACCCAACAACCAAACCCCTCGGAGCCCTCGAAACAAAGCTGAGATGGTGATGACAAATCAGAAAAGAGGAAGCACTCCTCCCGGGCCAGCTAAGGATACATGTAGTCCAAGCTCATCCCATGCATTTCGATGTCTGGAGTTCCCCCTCTCCCATTTCCTAAGACAGATATCTAATAGTGCAACCATAGTGCCTTTCTGGTAGCTCTTCCAATGTTGATATAGTCTACTCTTCCTTTTGCGAAGGGCTTTCTGTAGAAGGCCTTGTGTTGTGTTGAATAACCCTGGTTTTAAATGGATACCAGGCAGTGGTCGGACAGCGCTTCCTGGAAACTACATTTCTAAATGGCATTCGTTGTTCCACTATCAAGCTATTTAATGAGACATTCATAATGGGTAGGCAAGTTGGATTAATTTTCTATTAATAATACTAGTGCATCTGTGTGGTCCATGGGTGACCTATGCGTATTAGAATGATTCTGTGGGGTGTGTGTGTGTGTGTGTGTGTGTGTGTGTAAACTTCATTTGTATCTTTATACCTCATGTCAGCAATTCTTCACAGCCGTTCAGTTTTATGATATACATTTATTGGATTTAAACTCGAACAGCTAGCTCATACAGAGTATAATTAATTTTCATTTCACTTCAGCTCCAATGACTAATTGATTTAAACCCACTGCTCAGTATCCTCTCAGTTTCCCATAGGTTCCCTGGGTCCTAACACTCACACTCTTAGATTTCTTTCCACGACACTTGCAGGGTCTGCGAGGACAGGAATCGCATTTGTCTTGTTCACCAGCTGCTTAGCAGTGTGCCTGGCAAATAATAGGTACTCAGTGAATGTAGCTGAAGTCATTTAACTATCAAATGACTCCTGACAATCATGAATTACAGATCAGCAACACAGGCACTGTGACTTGTGTATGAATTCCCATGTGCTGTCATTGTTTTTATTTAGAAGAAAAAGAAAAAAAGAGAAAGCATTGGCTACAGACTAGAATATGCCAGGCTGTGTGTGGATCTTCCAGTTCTATATGGGCTTGTGGATCTTTCTCAGAAATGTCTTCAGGTTCTTTAATCCCAGCACCCAGAAAGACACTGAGCTTGTGGCTTCAGCTCCCCCGCCTCAGAGCATTATCATGATTCCCCAAACTTGGGTCAGAAGTACCTGTTCTTTGGACGCAGAGAACTGGATACTATTGTAATGCTGCTTTGTAAACCTATGAGTTGGGGTAAAAGCAGTGTCTTAAAAGGGTATTTGGACCAGAGGACCCCCTAAGAACAAAGCCACCTCAGCAGCCTTGCTGTTTGTTTTGAAGCAGACTCACTTCCACAGAGGTCATTTGGAATCCCAGTAACCATTTAGGACAGAGTGGGATGACCCCTGTGGGCGTCCAGTGCTGTTCCCCTTGACTGGAAAGACGAGGAAGATACATCCTTGCCCCCGACAGCATGTGGTGGGTGGTAGCTGCAGGATGTGCGGTGAGCAGCCCCGAGCATAATCCACTGCGCCACCAGGGCTCCTGCAGGCCACCATTCTATCTAGTCCATGTAATGGCCTGTGCTTCATTCCCTAAGTTACCTGTCCATCACAAAGCACACGCCAGGCTTTGTGCTCTACTTATTGCTGTTTGTTAAATGCATGCTCTGTGCTTCCATTCCCCGAACTGACAAACAACCAAAGTGATGGTATATGCTCATTAATAGTATTATGAGGAGGATTAAATGTGTGTTCATACATACATGCTGTACATACAAGGGGCTTCAGCATGTGGAACAATCCCATTGTTTCAAGAAATTTCTGAGGCTTCTGCATATAATACCCTATTACTTGATATTACGTACGTGTGTGTTATGTATATGATGATCTGAATTTGGAACTGTACTGCCATATACGTATTAATGAACTCTCACAAGCCCACAGTCTCTTTCCACAAAGCTAAAATCTCAAAGCCAAAGTCTCTTCATACATTTGAGAGGAAAAGCTGACCTGATCCAAACCAAATGAGTTGCAACGCATGACCTGAAGGGCTGTGAAGACATTCTGTTGCTTGATTTAGCCACTTAGTGTGAATAGTCACACACTGAGCTCTCAAATTATTGGTTTAGTGTTGCCCCAGGCCCCCCAGCCAATATATATATAATGCGTATTTTTCTCATGAAAGAGTTTGAATTTGCAAGTCTATCTGGGCTCAAAGGATCAGATGAAGTGCAGTGAGCCCAGCTATCATTTATGTATATCATCCTCATCACCAATACTGTGGCCAGATAAAGGATTACAGCTCCATTCCAAGGTGCTCCCCGAGCTTGGAGTGGATTCATGTCAGTTGAAGGTACCAGGCACTAAACCGAGGCATCCTGGGCCTCAGGGAAGTCAGGGCTGCCCCCAACTCACCAGTGTGGCCAAAGACACAGCAAGCCTCAGATCATGGAGGGTTGCACATCCATTGTGGAAAGCAGTGCGGTTCTTAGCGCCATTGCAATAGAAATCCCATGCAACTGGGGATACAGCCTAAGGGAGGATGAGACACCACTTGAATGAACACGTGCAACTCATGTTCCTTTGCTGCGCTGCTCCCAAGAGCAAGAAGTTGGAAGCAGACCCAAAGTCCGTCAGTAGAAGAATGGATAAAGAAACGCTGGTATAGACACACAATGGAATGCAGTGCATCACTGAAAATTAACGAGGAAACCACGAAGCATCTCAGCCCATAGTCGGACAGGAGAACATGGTGCTGAGTGAAGTTAGTCCATCACAGAGGTTACAGAGGCCATCTCCAAGGGGGTGCCTCAGGTGAGACTTGAAGAACTAGAGCCTCCTGGCAGCAGGCTCTATGTAGGAGACTGCTACTCCGCCAGTGAATAAGTCAAGCACTGCACTATCACTCCCGAGAGATGGAACACTGTGCATGGTCAAAGGCTAACACTAAAGCACCCTCACTGCCATTGAGTTCATGGCGACCCTGCAGGACAGGGCAAAACTGCCTCTGTAGGTCTCTGAGACTGTAACTCTTTATGAGACTGGGAAGTCCCATTGTTCTCTAGTGGAGTGGCTGGTGGTTTTGAACTGCTGACCCTGCAGTTAGTAGCCCAACACGTAGCCCACTACATCACCAGGCAGAAGGCAGCAACCATTAAATGAGTAGTGGAAGATATACTGAAGGATGTTCCGGGAGCCATGAGCAAGGGTTAACCTCTTCTTGACGGTCAGAGACGGCCTCCCTGCTGAGTTCCATCTAGCCTGAGACCCAAGGCAGGATCGAGGAGGAGTGAACCAGGCGAAGAAGAGGCACACGAGTGGAACAGGTAGAAGAGAGTGCATCCGGAGGCTGGAGAGTGCTTGCCTCTTTCAAAAGACTGCTGGCGACCCTGGGGAAAGGAAGACAGTGGTTAGTGTAGCAATTTATAACTCATGAGGTGGGGAGGGGAGAGGAGCTCAATGGAAAGTAAATGTCTAGAAAATAATGGTGGCAACATATGTACAAATATGTTTGATACAATTGATGTATGGCCTGTTATTAAAAGAACATTTTATCAGGGGTTCTTACAGCTTTTATAATAATAAACAGTTAATGTGGCTAGAAGAGAGACTGAGAAGGATGGGGAGAGATGATCACAAGCCTAAGTCAAACTTAGGCGCGGCTGGATGAGGATGGAGCCCTGCTGACGTGGTGGTGTCCAGTTGGCCTGCCAACTCCAAGGCAGTCCTACTGTGTCCTGTAGGGTCGCTGAGTTGGCATTGAGGGGGAACGAGGGGGGGAGTAGGAGGTCTTGAAAAAGGGCATCACGGTTGCTAAAGTAGCGAGGCAGCAAAGAAGAGGAAGACCCCCAACAAGCTGGGTTGGCACGGTGGCTTCAAGAGTAGGCTCGAACGTAACGATGGTGAGGGTGTTGCAGGACGGGGCTGTGTTGTGTACTGTTGCATGAAGGGTCCGTTGAGTTGCAGCTCACTCTTTAACACCTAGCAGCAACCCCAGGGTGAGCTTCTCAGTGAGCTTCTCAGAACCCCAGAGTTCTGCTTCTCAGTGTAGACAGTCTGGGTAGAGAGAGGTTGTTCCAGCATTATTTATAAGAGCATTGCCTTTGATTCTTAAATTTCCCCGGCCTCTGTGGTTCACCCTGCTTATATGCCAAAGAGACCTGGGGACACAGAGGTCAAGCAGTCAGTGGGTATCTGAAAGGCTGATGGTGTGAACCCACCAGTGACTCCATGAAGGTTAAGCAAAACTAAGCCCCTTGCCTTGAGTCTATTCCAACTCCTCATGAGCCTGTGCAGGGCCTCCCAGGCTGTGGATTTCTACAGGAGCAGACAGCCTTTTTTCTTGTCCAGAGAAGCCAGTGGGTTTGAACTACCTACCAACCTAACGAATGCTTATTTCACAGCACCAGAACCTAGAAAACCCCATGAGACCGTTCTACTCTGTAGAGAGCACACCAACAACAAAAATAACAACTTGTAGGCCAAATTAGTTTTTCAACAAAGCACATCTTTCTGAGTTTGGGGTAAGGTGATTTGGGTTTCTGGATATTATACAATAAAAACAGAACAGTATTTATTGTCTTACCCAGACAATCATTCTCTTGGTCTCGGGTTCCTGGGTCTGGGAAAGCAAAGTAGAACATGTCTCACTAGGGTGGCCTCTGATGCCATCAGGCAACAAAGCAGTTCGTGGGTCTCAGTACAAATGTGCACAGAGAAACGGAATCCATATCTGATGATCTGGTGGAATGGAAATGTGCATCTTTCCTTAGCTGAATTCCCGAAGGTTTCTGTTGTTGGGCTGCCTTCTGCAACAGTTCAAAGTCTGGCTCCAAACCCCGGGCCGTGCAGCGGCCTTTTCTTTCCACTCTACCAGCAGCTGAGGTACTTACATTGCAAGTGCCCACCCGTCCCCTCCATTGCATTTTCTCTGCTGGTCAGAGCTAGAAGCCAGCGGGTGCCTGTTTATTTGCCTCTTGCTGGCAGGCAAGAAAAGACAGAGGAGCATTCAGGGAAACCCAAGACTCCTGTTTTACATGTTGTGCTGGATGCCTTTGGTGCCCCAGAGACCCAGATCCACCCCTCTGGGAATTCCTTTACTCTGACTTCTTATCTCTGGCTCATTTTGAGCTCTCCCATCTGCTGTTGGGTAGGTGGAAAGATAAACCCTGCGTGACAGCTGGTAATCCCCTTTAGGCCTCCTATCGGGATGCAGTTTAAGGTAGCTTAGTGATAAGAAGCAGATTAGTCCTCCGTGATGAGATGGGATTGGAGCTCTCAAGGCATCTAGGAAGGCAGTGCGTGGGCTGTGTCTTCAATATGCTGGCAGCCCTGAATACGGTGTGTTTGTAGATGGAGGAAGCTAATGGGGTTCACTGGGGACGGGCTGCCTAGGGACCCACCGGTGGCCTCTTACCTGGGCGAATTCATCCCATTCACCTTGACCAGGAAGTGGGTGCCCTGAAGAGCAAGGCTAATTTCATCTCTCAGGAGAAGCCATACCTGCCCCCTCAAACAGCAACACACGTGCACTCACATGCATGCACACAGCGTTTGAAAACAGATGTATGCATATCCTGCCAACTCAAATGCATTTTATTCTTGCCCACCAAGCCACGCCACGCCATCATTAAATAGGTTAGCTGTCCGGCTGCAGACACCGAGGTCTCCAGATCAAAACCAGCAAGGGAGAGAAATGCGGCCATCTGCTTCCTTAAAGACTCATAATCCTGAAAACCAGACAGTCACTGTGAGTTGGAAACGACGTGATAGCTGTCGGTTTGATTTATTTTATTTTATTCTATGCCTTTTTTTAGTGAGAAAACAGATAATCACCTGTCCTCCCGGGCATATTGCATGTAGGGTGGAGTACATACGGAGACAATGAAAACATATGTGGTGATCTCAGATTGAGGAGAAACTCACCAGTTGGGTCCATAAGCCATTTCAGAGGGTCTCTACAACAGTGCGTTGGGTAAATCTGCTGCACAAGACCTCGTGAAAGTTTTGGAAAGCAAGTGTGTTCCTTTGAAGAGTAAGGTGAGCCTGACCCAAGCTGTGGTCTTTTCCATTGCCTCATCTGCATGTGAAAGTCGAACAGTGGATAAGGAAAATGGAAGAAGATTTGGTGTGTTTGATTATGGTACTGGTGGAAAAACATTAAAAGCACCGTGGACTCCCAGAAGAACAATCAAATCTATCTGAAGAGGTACACAAAGAATGTGGCTGGGAGGCAAGGAGGGCAAGATTTAGTTTCACATCCTTGGACATTGTATTAGTCTGGGTTGACTAGAGAAACAAATTCATAGTCCCTCATGTGTGTATCATAAAGAGCCTTATATACAAGAACAATTGAATATTGAGTAAACATCCCGGCCCAGTCCAGATCAAGTCCATCAGTCAGATATTAGCCCATATCTCAGAGACCAGTCTGTAACTTCCTCTTCAGATTCATACAACACATGCAATGACACTGAATGCAAGTAGATTCCAAGCCTGTGAGTGGAAAGTCTGTGGACCCAGCGGCCATGGAAGCATCTCTGCGCTGGTAGGGGTCTGCGTGTGGCTCCTTCAGCTCCAGGGCTCTAGCTTAGCTCCATGTGCCTTGTCAAAGGGAATGTCTCATAAGGAGGGAGTTTGCCTGCCTCCAGTGAGCTGTTTACCTCCTTGGCACCTCCAAATGAGGTCAGCAAGTCATGACCTGATTGACAGGCTAAATGCCTCTTCACTCTTAAGTCTCAAATTGACTACAGATTATGTAACTCCCACAGGCATGTTAGCAAGAGAGACCGGTCTCTGGAAAAAGAATCATGCTTGGCAAAGTAGAGGGGCAACAAACAAGAAGACCCTCGACAGACGGATTGACACCGTGGCCACAACAATGGACAGAAACATGAGAAGGATTGTGAGGACGGCACAGGACCTGGCGGTGTGTTTCCTCGGGTTGTACACAGGGTCACTGTGAGTGGGAACTGACTCAACACCTAACAAAAACCACCACAGTCTCTTGAGGTTCATTCACAATTACTTTCATAAATTGGGACCTTAGGCCTTGCACCTGGGTTTTGAGAACACATGCACTTGTGTTTGGAAGTGGGAGAGAAGTAGGTAGCAGCATGCATTCTTTCTGGAGCAAAATCCTCTAGCGTTCATGAGATACACACACACACACACACACACACAGAAGCCGAGACATGTGGGTGTCCATATGTGCCCTTGATTCCACTGATTCATTGGGATCTCAGCGGGCAGAGCAGAACTTTCCCATAGAATTTCCTAGGCTGTAATCCTTAGAGACCAGGATAGTGAGGCTTTGTCCTATATACTTTGGGCATATTCCCGGGAGAGACCAGCTCTGGAAAAGGGCATCATGCATGGTAAAGGAGAGGGGCAGCAAAGGAGAGAAAGGCCCTCAACAAGGTGGTTAGACACAGGGGCTGCAACAACCACTGTGTGTGTGTATGTGTCTCATGAACGCTGTAGGTCTTTGCCTCAGAAAAAAATGCATGCTCCTATCTACTTCTTTCCCACTTCCAACAGTCCAAGGATGAGACTCAAGTCCTTTCCCCAGCAGTGCCAGCCACACAGCGAGCTAATAGTCTGACACCCTTTGAAGTGATCGTCTTTAATACTTGCACGGCAAGTACTTCTTAAAAGGGTGGAATGAAGTGAAGACAGCACTCAACTTCGTGATACAATGGGGCTTCTAGCGTTTGTGGGGAAAGAGAATGGAAAGAGAATGGACTTGGACTTGAACGTGGACTTTGTTTGGCAGTTAGAACAGCAAAAGCCACGCAGCTGACCTCACCTGCCTCTCTTTCTAGGCTGACAATGGTCTTTAATGAGGTGAGAATTTGTTGTGAGAAAAAAGGGGCAGTATTTCCACTATAGAAGAGGAGGTTTGGGGGCAAAGTTTTTAGAGTTGAATGTCTTGACCAAAAGCTATGTTCTTCAAGGGTGACTCTAAATAACATACTCTAAACAATAAAATGCATCATCGAAATGCTATCAGTGGACTCAGCAAAGGAAGAGCATTGTACTTTGTTGGTCAAATGAGAAGATATTGATACTCTTGGGATAAGACCCATGGGACCCTGGTGGCAAAATGGTTAAACTCTGAGCTGCTAAAGCTGCCAGCCACTTTGTGTGTGTGTGTGTGTGTGTGTGTGTGTGGAGGGGGGGGTTGCGGGAGGAGAAAACACACCTGGTAATAGTCTCCCTTAAAGATTATTGTGCTTGTTCTGACCCATAGCAACCCTATGCACAGCAAAAGGAAACCCTGCCCGCCCCTGTCCCATCTCACCGCTATTCCTGTGGGTGAGCCGGTTGTTGCAGCCACTCTGTCTAACCATTTCATGGAGGGCCTTCCTCTCCTTTGCTGCCCCTCTCCTTTACCATGCATGATGCCCTTTTCCAGAGCTGGTCTCTCCCAAGAATATGCCCAAAGCATGTAAGCATCCTGGCCTCTAAGGATTACAGCCTAGGAAATTCTATGGGAAAGTTCTGCTCTGTGCACTAAGATCCCAATGAATTGCTGGACTCGAGGGCCCAAAACAACAAGGACGAGGCTCAAGTCCTTTCCCCAGCAGTGCCATCCACACCTCCAGCACCCCACGGCACACTGCCTGTAGTGGAAGCTCTGTTCCTCCACCCCTCCCCACCCCCGAGGGAATTCTGCTTCCTTTCTTGGATGCCTGTTTTGCCCATGGAATTGGGAGTTCTGCCTGCTTGGAAGTGGATGTTGCTTGCTGCCCTAATCTGGAGTTCTGGCTGTTTCTCACCTCTGCTTGCACTTTGCAGGTGAGGTGTTGCCACCTTCCCCAGGTGAGATGTGGGCACCTTCCCCACCCTTTCCCTGGCATCCGGTTTTAGCTTGTTCCTATTTTAAGCTTCGCTGTTCTTGTTTCAGTCATAACACGTCTTAGTTGGCCCTCATATGAAAAGGAGAGGGGACAACAAGGAGTCAGAAATGGAGAGAAAGACACAGAGCTTTAGTTCCTGTTGTATCTCAGTGTGTCTGTCAAGGCTGGTTGGTGCATTTTCACCATAGGGGAACTTTGCGTGGTTTTTATGATCAGGAAGAATACAGAAAAAAGATTTCAAAGGTAAACTAAGACACAAGACAATTAATATGGTACTCAGAATGCCCAGTTCGCTACACAGGCTCCCACACTTTATAACTGTGTCAGGGATATAGAGACGGATTTCTTAATCAGAATCAATAAGTGTCTTCTCTAATAGGCCAGAGGGCAAGTACCCTACTTTTTCTTTGCAGCCTGTCAGGTTGTGGTGACAACTATTTAGCTCCACTTTTTTTTATCCACAGCAATTTTATTTGTAAGAACTGGAAGCAGCCCAAATGCCCATCCACAGAGTAATAGATAAATAATTGCAGTGTGTACAAAGACAAGAGAGACCGCTAGTCAAAAGATTAAACTATTGGGATACACAACAACATGGCACTGGTGCATCTCAAAATAATGATGTGCAGTGAACAAAGTCAGAAAGGAGTGCACTATGGTGCCATCTACCCCAAATTCTAGAAAATGCAAACTGATCTACAGGGGCAGAAAACTGGCCGATAACTGGGGAGTAAAAAGGAGAGGGACCATGTTCGTCTGGTTAGACTACAGAAACAAATTCATAAACATTCATGTATATGAAGGAGAGGTTTGTATGCAAGAGGAAGTGAACATTGAGAAAACACTCCAGCCCAGTCCAGATCAAGGTCATAAGTTCAATATTAGTCCATATGTCTGATAGCTCTGCTACTGTGATGGGGAGGGCACCCTGGGAGCTTCGTGGCTGCTTGTTGGGATGCTAACTGCTAGCAGAAACCACCAGTCACTCAGGAAGAAAGACAGAGCTTTCCACTCCCATAAAGAGTTACAGCCTCAGAGACTGGCACTTCTACTCCGCCCTACAAAGCTGCTGTGAGTCAATGCCACGTGATGTTTGTGAAGTGGAAAAGGTGTGGCAGTGGACCAAGAAAACTTTATGGAGACAGAAATGCCAATCTCAGAGAATTTTCACGTATCTGCATTCTTAATTCCTCTTTTTTCAACTATTATGAAATGTTAAATATATATATATATATATATATATATATATATATATATATATATATATCTTGTCTCATTAAAATCCAAATTCCAAGTTCATATCTGTGGAATTGATTTCCACTCAGAGTAACCTGACAGGATGGAGTGGATCTGCTCCCAGTGTTTTCAAAGCTATAAAGCTTTCCCTCATCTTTCTGCCTCAGAGAGGCAGGTGGGCTTGAACTCTTGGTGAGCTGTTCAATATTGAACCCCTTAGCTCAGTAAGCCAAACAAAACCCACTGCCCCTAACTCCATTCCTAAGAGCAGGTGGTGGGCTGCAGTTGGTTGAATCTTGTGCTTAGCCCACCACTACTTCAAGCCATAAAACTTCACTGACCCTGAGTTTTCTGACTCACACTGACCCTGTAGGACAGAATAAAACTCTCCCTGTGGGTTTTTGAGACTTTAATGAATGTCTCTCCCTCGGAGCAGCTGGTGATTTCAAACTTCTGACCTCGAGGTTCGCAGCCCAATGAGCAGTCATTACACTACTAAGGCTCCTACATTATCACAGACTATGCTGAACAAAAACCACGCTGTCAAGCACACCCATCTGTGTGATTACAAAGTGATGATGGGATCATGTATCAGGTATCAAAGAACAAAAACTCACATTGTGAATGAGGGGGAATGCAGAATGGGAACCCAAATCCCATCTGTAGGCAACTGAATATCCCCTTACAGAAGGGTTGCAGGGAGGAGACGAGATAGTCAGGGGGCAGTGTAGCAATAATGTAACATACATACAACTTTCCTCTAGTTCTTTAATGCTTCCCCCCCTCTATCATGATCCCATTTCTACCTTAAAAGTCTGGCTAGACCAAAAGATGTACATTGGTACAGATAGGAACTGGAAATCCAGGACAAATGAGTCCTTCAGGACCAGTAGTGATATGAGAGGGTGGAGGGAAAGTGTCTAGAAAGGGGGAACAGATTACATAGATCTACATATAATCTCCTCCCTAGGGAACTGGCAACAGAAAAGTAAAGGGAGACGCTGGACAGTGTACAATATGACAAAATAATAACAATTTATAAATTATCAAGGGTTCATGAGGAGGGGGAGTGGGGAGGGAGGGGAAATATGAAGAACTGATAGCAGGGCTTAAGTGGAAGGAGAATGTTTTGAAAATGATGATGGCAACAAATATACAAAATATACTTGATACATGATGGATGTATGGATTGTGATGAGTTGTACAAACCCCCAATAAAATGATTTAAAAAACAAAAACAAAAAACATGCTGTTGTATAGCACCAGTGAAGCACATAACTTTCCTCTAGTTCTTTAATGCTCCCCCCACCATGCCCTCCTATCTTGATCTTACAAATCTGGCTAGACCAGAACATGTACACTGGTACAGATAAAAGTTCACAACACAGGGAATCCAGGACAGATAGACCCCTCAGGATCAATAAGGGGAGCAGCGATACAAGAAGGATAAGGGAAAGTCAGAGTATGGGGATCACAATAATGAATACATGACCCCAAGGGGATGGGCAGCAAAAAAGTGGGCGAAAGGAGACAGTGGTCAGTGTAAGACATGAAGAAAAAAAGATTAATTTATAAATTATCAAGAGGACATAGGGAAGGGAGGATCAGGGAGGGAGGAAAAAGAAATGAGCTGATACCAAAAGCTCAAGTAAAAAGAAAATATTTTGAAAAAGATGACAACATATGTACGGATGTGTTTGGCACAATGAGTTGTAAGAACCCCCAATAAAATAAAATAAAAAATTTAAAGAGCTAAAATTCTGAAGGAAGAATACCAAGAGAAGATACTGCATGTGCTCTTGAAAGTAAAATTTGATTTAGAATGTGTTAAATAAACTAAATAGTGAACAATCTTAAATGAAAAATATGAAAAGAATAGTAATTTGTAATTTATCAAGGGATCATGATGGTGGGAGGGAGTTGAGGAGGATAAAAAGGAGCTGATGTCAAGGGTTTAAATGAATGTAAATGTTTAGAAAATAATATGGTAACATGTATAAATATACTTGATACAGTTGATGGTAACATATGTACAAATATACTTAATACAGTTGATTAGAGATGTAAGAGCCCCTGATCAAATAACTTAAAAAAGACTCCAACCATGCTATATAAAACAGTTATGGCGAGGGACATCAATCAGTGTATGAATCTGGGGAAAGGGGCAAGATGGACTGAGAAGGGCCAGCAGGAAGCTTCCTGGGGTGATGCTGTGTTCTATATCTTGATAGGAGATGGGAGATGGGTGCATAGTTGCATTTGTCAAAACTACTAAATGGTCTACTTAGAATATGAGGTTTCTACCCAGTTTCCTGGTCCCTAGCAGACAAGGCGCCTTTATTTCTCCCTGGCATGTCTGTGGGTCCGGTGGGAGGCTTCATCCATGTGCCTCTGCTGGGGCCCAGGCTGGAGGGCCTCAGGGCAGCTTTCTGCTGGCCACTGACAGAAGCACAGGCAGGAAAGCAAACTGTGTGCATGTTTCTGCATGCCACTTGCTGTATAGCTTAAACACAGCCTGACTGCAAGTGGCTGCTAATCCTACAGTAAGAAAATGTGAGAAAATGCAAAGAATTTTAAAAAGTGACATCCCTTCTCTCTGAATCCCTCCAGAGCTCAGTTTTTGAAAGGATGGATGTTTCTGGACAGCAGATTGCTTCATAGAGGAGCAAAACAGGTAAATATAACAAAGCATGACAAACATCTCTAGGTAAAAGAGATTTCTAGCAGGCTGGTCTTTCTGTCCTTTTCAGAAAGAGGGTGGCTCTTCTGGTCTTCAGCCAGTGATGATGGCCCCTCAGTCCCCTGGCAATTAAAATCCTTTATATAATGCCCCATAATGCAAGATAATATGTAGATCTCTGCACTGGATTGTTCCAGTGCACCCAACAGGAAGTATCTCCCTCTTTAGGAAACATTGATTTACAGCCTGGGAAACTCCAAGGGACCATTATACTCTGTCCTGCAAGGTCGTGGTGACTCAGAATCTACTCGATGGCTGTGAGTGAGATCCTGGTGTCCTGGGAGTGAGCCTTTTCAACACTCATCTACCGTGCACTGTATCCGGTGACTCACAACTGATTTTGTTGCTCCTTTTGCTATTGTGTGTGTGTGTATGTGTGCATGCGTGCGTGTTTCTGCCTGCCTAAAACAGTGTCAAGGTCTTTCCACAGTGGCAGTCATACTCATTTTTATATTTATCTTTTTATAATGTTAGAATGTCTTAGCATGATTATGTTATGATTTTTTAATTAATTATAAAACAAAAGATGGGGCTGAGCCCTGGTGGTGTAGTGGTTGTGTGCGGGACTGCGGTCCACAGGGTTGGCGGTTCATATCCAGCACCAGCTCTCCAGGAGCAAGGCTGGGCCTCCTACTCCCACCAGGGCAGTGATGCCACACACACACACACACAAAAAGATGAAGAGGATAGTAGCAGGACTTAATGAGTCAGTAGCGATAGATAGAAGTAGAAGGAAAAGCTAGCCATACTTTGCTTTGTTTTGTTTTAATCATTTTATTGGGGGTTCATACACCTTATCACAATCCCTACACCTACCCATTGTATGCAAAGCACATTTGTACATTTATTGCCATCATCATCCTCAAAACATTTTCTTTCTATTTAAGCCCTTGGTATTAGCTCAGCCAGTCATGATTTTGAGCATCTACTAATCCTGTAGACGTGGGTCATATGGTCTAAGTTCTCGTCTACATGTGATGAAAAGTAAACATAGTGCCCCTTCAATACCCATGTGTTGAGACTTCAGTGAGATGTTTCATGTAAAGCTCTTACTACAGCCTAGCTGATATTACCTTCAATAGTGGTAGCTATGTTACCAAAGTATCTGAGAAGTTGTTTTTTTTTTCCTTTTTTTTTTGTTTGATAGCCTCCCATGCACAGAAGGTTGTAAGTTTGGTAGCTGCATCAAGTGATAAGTCATACTGCGTTTACAGTTATTAAAATCCACCCCTGCAAGTCTTCATTCCTTACCACATTATTCCTGTTTGTCTTAGCCCTATGTCTTCACCCACCCTATTGCTTGTTGCCTTCACAGTTGTTGTTATAACATTTCATCTGCTTAGTGATGTAGTGATTATGTAGCGGTGACCTCAATGTCAGCAGTTCAAATCCACCAGCCACTCTGCATGAGGAAGACAAGGCTTTCTACTCTCACAAAGACTTATAATCTCAGATATCCATACAGACAGTTCTTCTCTGCCCTATAGGGTCACTGTGTATGACTCAGGATCGACTTAGCTGTGAGTCTTTTTGTTTTTGTTTTGTTTGCTCACGTCTTATCCTGAGAACTGGTCTAGGATGACGATGTTGATGATTTTATTTTTTAAAAGACATAACATAAATTTCACTGCTGTTGTGTCTATTTTGATTCACAGTGACCCTATGGACTGAATGGAACTGCACGTGGGTTTCTGAGACTGTAATTGTTTACAGGAGTAGAGGGCCTCTGCTCGTGGTTTCAAACTGTTGACCTTGCAGCTACCAGTCCCAACATGTAACCACTGTGCAGTCGGGACTCCTTATATAAATAAATAGACTATTGAAAATAGATGAATAAGTGGAGTATGAAATATAGTATAAAGAAACTACTGGAAATTTGAAGTCAGATCATTCATCCTTTCAACAAGTTATTGGGTAAGTTTTTCTCTGCACTAGTCACTGCTCTGGGGAGAAGAGAGGACAGGCATGTTATCTCCCCTCCGAGTTGACTTATTTATAAGGAGAATGTGTGTAAACGAGATGATGATAAGCAAGCAAATGCCATTAGAGCTTTCAAGGATGAACTAGCTTTGTGAGTTTTTTTTTTTTTTGGGGGGGGGGAAGGACATTCCAGATGGAGGCGCCTGCAAAGATAAGACCTTGTGAAGGTAAGATATGTATGTTGAAGGGAGTAGACAGTGGATAGCATGGAGGGAAAATATAAAAGAGAGCAGAAGGTGCTGGGAAACGTAGAGGAAAGAGTCGGCAAGGCTCAGCCCCACAGGATTGGTAGAGTACCATGAGGAGGTTGTTGTTTTGCTGGTTGGTTTTGATTTTGTGGTAGGCTAAATAGTGGTCCAGCTGTGCCCAAGTCCTGATGCCTGAGAACACGTTGCCCTTTACTTGGTGAAAAGAGACATTGCAGGTGTGGTTAGGTCAAAGACCTCGAGATGGAGAGATTGTCCTGGATTATCTCCGTTCTTAGGGAGCCAGGAGGAACAGAATTAGAGGGAGGACATATGACCACAGAAGCAACAGAAGGGAGTGATGCCAAGGAGAGGCCACCAGTCAAGGACTGTAGTCAGCCTCTATAATCAGTAAAAGGTTATATGACAAAGAGTCTCCAGGAAATACAGACACCTGCTAACACCTTGTGACAGTCGTTTCAGCAATCTCAGGTGATGGAAACATTAAAGTAGTGGCAATAAGGTCTCTACCTCTCAAGGAACAGATTTTAGATAAAGTGGATTGAAATTACTGATGGCTTGCTTGGCTATAACACTGTGGAAGAGAAATCCAGATGATGCAGAATTTGGACTTAAGCAACTGAGTTGCATGTCATTTACTCAAATGGACAGAAGACTGAAAGGGGAAATGAATTAGGGAGGAAAGAGATGCCTCTTACACAGTGCCGTGTTTTGTGCTGTTGTAACGGAGTCAGTATAAGTTGGAATTGACTCGCCTAAACTACCAACAGCAACACTAGACAGGTGGAGATGCTGAGTAAGGAGAGGGCTGGACCAGTGAAGCTCTCAGAGGATCTTGTCCACATGGCCTTCCTCCCATGGGCAGTGACTGACCGGCCTCTGACATTCTCTCGTGCCACTCTCATAGCAGGTTGATTACCTGACTGACTAGGTGCCCTTTAGTTCTTATCTGATCCTGGCCTCCTTTTCATTGCCTGTTTGTGTGGGTTGAATGAGCAATTAAAGAGCCTAAAAGGAGGACCAGTATGTTTGATAACTGAAGAATGGTAGAGGAAACAATTTAGATTAATTTGTGCCCCAAACGTGTACAGTTATTCAGTGCTTTCTCGGGGAGCTAAATGGATATCATGAATTTTAATTGATGCTTAACTTTTAATTGTGTTCATGTAGGGTGGCCAGTTGGAACTGTGCCTAATAAGACTAATGAGTGTGCACACATTTGCATGCACATGCCTTCCCAGGGCCAGCCAAGGAGAGATAAGCTTCAAGAAAGCAGAGCAACATGGCAGGAAATGGGAGATACAATCACGTGTGTTCTTGGATGAGCATGACAAGCAAATGAGCTAATCCTTTCATTTTCTGTTCATCTCATGTATCAGAGTTTTACTATTCTTTCCTGCTATTATTTACTATTGTTTACTGCTATTATTTGGGGGGAAGGAAAATTGGATGATAGGAGGAGCTGAGTTGTTATTAATCATAGAAAGAATTCTGATTGGTCTACATTTTAGGTTCGGATAGTAAGCCAGGCCACTGAACTATTGTTCACCAAATTCCTGTTCTCCATGCGGCACTTGACTAAACACTGGGGCAGGCCCTGCAGTCATTCAGGAGCCGCGGTGGTGAAGTGGTTCTGAGCTGGGCTGCTAACAACAAGGCCAACAGTTTGAAACCACCAGCTGCTCTTCAAGAGACAGACCTGGTTTTCTACTCCCGTAAAAAGTGACAGTCACAGAAACCCACAGGGTTTGTCTTATAGAGTTGCTAGACTCAGAAGAAGGACATTTGTAGTCATAACTCACAAGTCACTGGCTGAGGAAACAGAATTACCATGGTGGGTTTACCCAAGGGTTGGCAAACTCCTGCCTGCTACCGGTTTTTTTGTAAGTAAAGTTTTATTGGCACACAGCCCAGGCCATTCAATTAATATTGTCTTTGGCTGCTTTTGCACTCCAGCTGAATAGAATAGATGTGGCCCGGGAAGCACTGATCTCTGCTTTAAATCAGTCATCTGGGATTTATGGATGTCGGAGAGGCAAGCCCAGGAGCCAGTCAAAAGGTGGGGTGTACTCTTCCAAGAGATTACTGAGAGAAGTGGGGTTTGAAATCAATTAAAATGGCTCTGAATGCAGTTACAGTCCACGTCCAAATGAAAGGTGACATATTTACTTATTTGGCACCTTCTTTCTTTTTACTATAAAGGAAGAAAAGAAACCCTCTCCATTTATCAAGCTGTCCTCTCAAGGAATTATAAAATGAAAACTGGCCAAAGAAATGCATAGGGACATGGAAGTATCTTTTTGATTATAGGAGGAAATGTTGCTAGTATTTAAAAAACGAGTTTAACAATTCAAGAAACCATCCTCAAAAAAAGGAAAGAAGTTCTGTTACCAGAGAGCCCAGTATGTTCAGCCACTTTTTCTAGAGATGTAAAACCAGTGGAATTATATATCTATATATATGTTGTTATATGCCATCAGATTGGTTCTAACGCAGCAACCCTGTACCCCTGTACACAACAGAACAAAACACTTCATGGTCTTGGCTGTAGCCAGTTTGTCAGTCCATCTCCTTGAGGCCCTTCCTCTCTTTCACTGCCCCTCCACTTTACCAAGCATGATGCCCCACTCCAGGGACTCACCTCTCCCCACAATCTGTCCAAAGTCTGTAAGTCTCGCCATCTATGCCTCTAAGGAACACTCTTCATTGCATTTCTCCCAAGACAGATGTTCTTTAACTGTCCATGGTATTTTCAATATTCTTATCCAGCACCACAATTTGAATGCATTGATTCTTCATTATTCTTTCTTATTCAAAGTCCAATTTTCACATGCAGATGAAGCAGTGGACAATCCCATGGTGTGGGTCAGGCACACCTCAGTCTTCAAAGTTACATCCTTGCTTCTCAACACTCTAAATAGAGTTCTTGTGCTGTAGGTCTACCTAACTTTCTGACATCCACTTAGATCTTTTCTTTCTTTCCTTTTTAATGACCTTTTGCTTTCTTCATGAACGAGGGTCTTGTCCTCCCCCAACTCACGACTCACCAGATCTCCTGTCCTTAGTGGTCACTGTGTCAAATCTGTTCGTGAGACGTTCTCAGAATTTTGCGGGACAGCTCTAGGTCGTATTTGGGCTCTGGAAGACTTGTTTTCCTTTTCTCCAGCTTTATCCTGAACCTCCCCATGAACAGCTGGTGGTCTGTTCAGCAGTCAGACACCAGTCTTGGATTCAGCAGCTGATATTGAGCTTCTCCATCGTGTCTTCCCATAGATGTAGTCAGTTGTATTTCTGTGTATTTCACCTGGAAAAGGCCATATGTATACTTGCCGTTTGTATTGTTGAAAAAAGGTATTTGCTTTGATCAAGTTGTTGGTTTTTCAAAATTCTCTCATTTAATCTCCAGCCTCATTTCTTTCACCAAATCCAAATTTTCCAACCACTGTTCCAATCTCATGTTTCCAGTTGTTACATTCTAATTACCAATAACTTTCAATGAATCTTGATTGCATGTTTGATTAATTTCTGACTTGTTGGTATAATCCTTCTAGCTTTTCATCATTAGCTTTTGTGGTTGGTGCACAAATTTGAGTAATAGTTGTATTGATTGGATTTCCTTGAAGGCAGTTAGGTATAATCCTGCCACAGACTACACTATATTTTATGATTGATTTTGCAATGTCCTTTTTTGACAATAAATGTCACTCCATTCCCCTTAATTGTGCTATTTCTGACATAGTAACTCATGTTATTTTCCGATTCAAATAGCCATTACCTGTGCATTTCAGCTCACCGATGCCTGGTATCTTGATCTTTATGTGTTCCATTACATTTTTGGCCAATTATAATTTTCCTAGATTCATATTTCTCACATTTCAAGTTCTGATTATTAGTATATTTTGCAGCTGTGTCTCCTAACCTTGAGAAAATGAAGAAACTGGGATGAACAACAGAAATGTGGGTGAAGGGGGACAACAGTTGGTATAAGATATGCTAAATAGTTTATAATGTACCAAAGGGTCATGGGGGGAAGGAAAAGGGAGGGGAAAAAGGAGCTGATACCAAGGGTTCAACCAGAAAATAAATGTTTACAAAATGTTGATAGCAGCATATGTACAATATTGCTTGATACAATTGTGTAAGAGGTGTAAACCCCCAATAAAATGATCTTTTAAAAAAGAAGAAAAAAAATGAAGATTCTGAAGACTCCACTCCCACAGACTTTACCTAACTCACACCACCATAGTCGACTCTGCTTGGGGAGACAGTTCCTTCTCAGTCACATTTTGAGCATCCTGACCCTAGGGGCCTATCCTCTGATCTGTATCTGTATCTCTGTGCATTTATCCCCCCCCCCTTCATAGCAATTGATCTGGAAACCAATGATACAATAGACTGTTTAAAAAATAAATGGAGATTGGAAGTCTTCAGTATCTTGATTATGAGCACATGACTCTACCCAGGTGATACAGCTTTATAGAGCATCACACCCCCATGCACACATGGATCCTACTCCCTGCCAGCATTCTGGTTCTGTTATCATGCTATTGTTTTTGCAAAGGCCATTGGGAAAACTGAGCAAAGTATACAGGGGATCTCCTTTTACTGTTTCTTACAACTGCATATGTATGAATCTATAATCGTTCTGATAAAAATTTCAGTTAAAAATGGTATTTGAATAAAAAAGATACTTTTATTGTCTCACTATAATTCAATCTAGGACGGTGCTAAGATCCTAAAAGAACCCAGTCTGATTACATCCCAGATGCCGAGGAAACTGACTGCAAGCCTATTGAGAGGAAAGCTTGAGACATATGGAGAATAAGAAGCACTGATAGACAGTGGGAAACACTTCTGTTTTTTTATTATAAGTCACTGGATTTAATCGGGACAGAATTTTAGAACTGCTTCCCAAGTGGATGTCAGCAATTAGGAAAGAGTAGCGATCACTAGGCACGTGTGGTATAGTCATTACACAGTGGACAGTGAACTGCAAGGAAACCACCAACCATCCCAAGGGAGAGAGACAGGCTTTCTGCTCCCACAGTTCCAGTTGGAGAACTTCACGGGGCAGAGCTTCCCTGTCCTGTGAGTCAGCCCTTAAGAGCCAGTGTTGACTCGCTGGCCAGGAGTTTGGGTTTTGGGGTGCGTGCACTGGGCCTAAGGGTGCTACTGCCTTTGAAGTCTGCTAAAGTGCTCTCCCCTTCCCGTTCCCGGAACAAGCCCTGGTACGTGATTGATTCTGACACGTAGTTTTCGCATCTGTTCAGTGATAATAAAAATAATAATAGCCTCACAGCATTGTTGGAAGAATTAAATGTGGCTAATTAAATGCTCATCACAGGCCCTTGAATTGTGTAGTAGGCATTCCACCAGGCATCTTAGACTCTATGTACCCCTATGTACAAAACTAGACAATGGTCAGCACATTTTACCCATTGGGAGGGATCCCTTAGCGCAGTCCTCGCAAGCCTGGCTGTACATTAAAATCACCGCGAGAGCTTTTCGAGAAAGCCTGACTCAAGTGCGGGTAGTTCTCAAAGCTCTCCAGGTAATTTTCATCAGGACAACCAGGACAGCAAGCCATTGTCTCAGTGAATCATCCATCCGGCTCGACATATGCTCAGAGCCTGACGAAGTCTGCAGATGGCCACATCCCCGGAGGCACCTGGATCAGACTGGGGCCAGCAAAGACTGACGGTCAAACCTCAGCTGATTGTTCATCCGGAGGATGGGGATCAGAATGCCGGCCTCGCAGCAGGTGTTGTACAGACTAGAGGTCATCTATCTAGACTAGTGCAGGCAAAGCCCATATAGCCAACGCACAGCAGAGAAGATCAGCTGTGAAAAACCAGTCCCACCCCCATCCCCTCAGCACAGGTGCTCATGCCATCTGAGGGCAGGGAGAACAGCGCAGACTACAGTCACGAAAGAATAATCCGAGTTCTGAAAGATCACTGCACACCTGGAATGTCATAGTCCCCTTCAGACAGGGGGTAGACGAGAGCAAAGGCTGCCTGTGAAAGGCCAAGGGACTGAGGTAGGAAGATCGACAGTGTTAAGACAGGCTGCCCGTGTCCAGGCAGCACTATCTGCTGTAGCACATCGCAAAATGTTTGCCAGGAAATACCCGGCCGGAGAGAACCTTGCACATGCAAAGAGAGGATAGTCCCAGTTCGGGCTGAGCCCTGGTGGCGCAGTGATTGTGTGCGGGACTGCAGCTCACAAGGTTGACGGTTCAAATCCAGCAGCAGCTCTCCAAGAGCAAGGCTGGGCTTCCTACTCCTACCAGGGAAGTGATCACACACACACACACACACACACACACACACACACACACACATGACAGTCCCAGTTCAAGAAGAAGGGCAAGGGGCTCAATATCTGAGTCTTGAAGTGCAGGCCCTCGGTTCAGGCCTACTTAGCTGTAACACCAAGGAGCCCATGCTGGAGGTACTGGAGAGACAGTTAGCTCATGGATGTGCCGTGAAAAGACTGTTAAGAAGCACGTTCCACAGGCACTGAGCCAGTCAAGCTCAAGGGCATATTCTTAGAGTCCCAACCGCACACTCATGAGAAGATGAGCAGGACGAAGAACACATCCCAGGGGCAACAGCGGAAGGACATTTGTCTTTCCACGTCCGCGCAAAGGGAATGCCATCGTGACTGCTGGTGGCGGTGTACAAACTGAAGAAGCCCTCTGAACGGGCAGGGTCCCTGGAAGGAAATTGAGACGATTCAGAAAGGAGATTCAAAAAAGGATGATGATGGGAATTACTTGGATTTATTTTCTCACAAGAACATGAGCAACAGTGGAAGGAAGGAGGGATGCTGAGCCTAGAGAATGCTGGAGAGCTGCGGGGATGAGAGCTGCCTTAAGATACTTGAAATAGCATCTTGGAGAAGAGGCTTTTGGATGGCCACATATAAACATTACAGAGGACTGCTTTTGTTCAACAGATAGAAATTATTTTAACATCAAGAGCCAATGAGAATAAAACTTTGTTCTCGTGAGGGAAATTCCCTGTCACTGGGCATATTCAGGGGGGCATTGTAAAAGGGGTACCAGTGTTAAGTGAAGGAGCCCGAGTGGCACAATGGTGAATCCAGATGGAAGCCACCGTCTGCTCTGCTGGGAGAAAGAGTAGGCATTCTACCCCCATCGAGATTACAGCCTCAGGAACCCTGCCCGAAGGACTCAGCCGAACAACCACTGCAGAAGTAAATGAGAAGTGGGACCGGGTCAGCAGGAGAGATTCAACTCCACTCATCTTTTAAATAAGCACCAACAGCAAGCAGCTGCAGCTGTAACTCTGGGTGCCCCCATGTCTGTCAACGTAAACCCCAACTCCATAGGATTTGTGTTCACTCCAGATTTTCCAGAAGTGGGATGCCTGGCCATTCTTATTAGACACTTCTGGGTAGACAGACTCTTACCCATCTGCCTTTCACTTGGCAGCTGAGTGCATGAGCCTTTGGTAGCCCACCATGACCTGACACTGCTGCTGAGGCTGCACTTCAGGTCGCTGTGAGTAAGAGCTGGCTTGATAGCACCCAATAGCAAATATAGCAGCTCTGTTTTTATTTGATTAAGGTGTTATGGTATATTGTAAGGTGTTTTTTTTTTTAATTTAAGAGAGGGCGAGACATTTGCATCGTTATGGTACTTTAATTCTTATTACAAGGAGAAGACACCATGACAAATATTTAAACAAGTGAGTGCTCTTTGCATCGCCAACCACGAGACTCAAAACAGTGATGTAAATGAGGGCTGTGCGTTTCACTATGGGTGGCGTGACGTGGGGAGTCTGTCAGTTTACATGTCTTGGCCTTTTCGTTTGGGAAGCATCATCGGGTACTCTGGATTTAAAGGCAGGGTCAGTGGCTGCATATTCGGTTCAGCAAATGTTCTCCGTGCCTCCTCAGTAGGAGGAACCCTGTTGACACCCGTCTTTCTCCAAACGTCTGCACATTGAAGAACACTCTCTGCATAGGCAGCACCCGCCACAATTAAAAGCAGAGTCCACTATAAGCAGCCATGGTAATGGACATCTGTTGGTTGCTGCTCCAAATACCTTCTCCTCACCAGCTCATTTTATAGCACCCATATATTTGGGGGACTGCCAACTACTTTATTTAGGAGGGGGAGCTGTGTGTTAGGCTACACCACGTTGCACCTGATTTCCTCCTGACTGGAATCCCTGGGTTGTAAGAAATGGTTAATATACTCAGTTGCTAACTAAAAGGCTAGATCTTCCAGACCATCTTGAAGCACCTTGGTGATCTACTCCTGAAAAAAAATTCAGCCAATGACGACCCTGGGGTGTGGGTGGGGGGTGTGTGGAGGGGAAGCGGTCACGAGTCAGAATCAATCTGATGGGAACTGAGAAACTATTGCCGTAAGGCCACTGTGCCATCCAAAGCGGTGACGTGACCATTTCTAGACCAATGACAGTGTATTTAGGGATTGTCGCTGGAAAGGCTGCAGCAGGACATACTCTTTTTCTTGCTTGACTTACACAAAAGAGCCTTAGCCTTGGGCGCTGTCGCTGCCTATCACATGGCCCCGGAGCAAGCTGACACCCAGAAATGCAGAAAAGCCAAGAAAAGACCATCCAGGTCATTGGCGACATCACCCAAAGGCAGGGCTAAGCCTCGCCTGAAGCCAGCACTGCTTCCTGACTTCCCCAGCACGTAAGTTGTGTTTCTATTTAAGTCATTTTAATACAGGTCTTCTGGGATCCGGAGCTAGAAAGTGCCTTGTGAATGGGTCACAATGGGGATGATTTCAGGGTGGCGGGATTTACAAGTTTCTTTGCCTCTCTTTTTAACTATGTGCGCGAAATTGTCTGATGTCCGAGCTGGCAAGCGGCGGCTTACGAGCCACGTGCGGCCCTTTCAGTTGGTACAGGTGGCTCTGAAGTGAGACTGACAGTTGTTAAAGTCTATTATTCAGATCACGGCGATGTCATCTGTGGGTAAAACTATATTTGTGGCTCTCGAGTAATTTTTAAATCGTTGTAAGGGACAGGATCGGCTCTTCTGTCTCTAAAGTCTGCCAACCCCTGCTCTAGACTCTAAAGTAAGGAAAAGTAACCAAAAACGCTCTTGTAACAAATCGCAGCATCTACATTGCCTGGAAATGACTTGTCCAGAGAAAGAGACGTCCTATACTAGGGTTGAACCAAGACATCCAAGTGGTTCCAGATAAGCTAATGTAGCAGCTGCCGCACATCTCAGGTCGCACCTGGCAGTGAGATCTATGTTGTTGTACCCTAGCAGGACACTACTAGTTAGGTCTTTCAGCAGTTTTTATATATCGCTGTGCACTTGTCTAGTTGCAATTTAGGGGACCAAGAAATACCATCTAACGAAACCACCATGCCTCTCACCATGCTTATTTTCAGAACCATTTTTGTTTCATTTCCTCCAGAGTAACACATATAATACTTCTTTGCGGTAGATTTTTAGTTAGTGGTAAATCAAATTAAAAGTGTAATGAGTGCATTGCAAGAAAAAGTAAAATGGGACAATTGTGTTGCTCCCGTCTTTCAAGGATATGCCTGGCAATACTTACATATGAAGTCGTATGCTGTCTGGAGTTTGCCCCCCAATAATACAGAATGGCCAGGAAGTGAGTAGGATGGTAGATGTAGGAAAATCGGTCCTGGGTCAATCACTGTAGAAGCTGAGGGGTGGGCACCAAGGGGTTCGATCATCTATCTTTTCTATGATAAAAAGTTCTGTAAATAAATGAGACACCTCTGTATTTCTCAGAGACAAATTAATAATTAGAGGTAAATGTGATATACATTTCCAGGCATTTTTCTTTATATAAAGACATAGAGAAAGAGGACTGGTGGAAAGGGATTGGTTTGGGCTTAGTTCATTAAATGGTCTTCTTAAAACAATTCTGATTCACAACTACCCTGCTGGACAGAGTAAACTGCCTCTGTGGATTTTTGAGGCTGTAAATCTTTACTGGAGTAAAAAGCCTCATTTTTCTCTCACAAAGTGACAGTTGGTTTTGAACTACTGACCTTGTGGTTACAGTTCTAACGTATAACACCTCTATTCACATTTTGTTCTTTTTTTGTTCCTGTAGATAATTATTCACATCTAAAGACTTTTTGGGCTTGCATTTTGCCTCTCCTGCCCCGCCCCCCACCAGTCTCCTCCCCTGTCTCAGCCTACCCTTCCCTTCTTTCCTCAATATATCAGAGACATTTTCCCACTTATTTATCTATCTACTTATGTCACAAGAGGTCATTTTGTTCTGCTGACACTTAAAAAGACCAGGACCCTTTGCTTCTATAATAGTGCAGTCACTGCTCCCAGGCACTCCTTGCTTTCTTTGTGAAAGTTTGCTTTAAGTCGCTCTGCTCTTCCGAAAGCCCTGCATCATTGCATTTTGCACCAACTGAAAGAAATCTGATGAAAATGTTCCCTTTGAAGAAAAAAGGCAAAGCAAGGTTTCTCGGGAAATCCGTACGAGGTGGTACACACCGAACAGCCAGAGGGGCCTCACGAAGCTCCTGCCCAGAGCTGTGTTCACCAGTTCAGCACCACACTGCTGCACACCTGTAGTTTTGAGCTGTGTCTTGACAACATGATATAGTAGTGCTCTTTTCGGCTTTCTGTGCATTTTATTGTTATTTTTATGGGTTTTCTATGCATTTTATGGAGGGCCTCACAATCCATATCACAATCCACACATCCATCATGTCAAGCGCATTTGTACATTTGTTGCCATCATCATTCTCAAAACATTCGCTTCCTACTTGAGTTCTTGATATCAGCTCCTCATTTTTCCCCTTCCTCTGCTCCCCCCTTCCTCGTGAAACCTTGAAAATGTATGCGTTATTATAATTTTGTCACATCTTACACTGTCCGATGTCTCCCTTCACCCACTTTCTGCTGTCCCAGGGAGGAAGGTATATGTAGATCCTTGTAACCAGTCCCCATTCTGTTCATGTGCATTTTAACAGGCTAGTTCAGGGGTCTGGAATCGGCAGTATCAAACCACCAGCAGCTCTGCCAGAGCACAAGGAGGGTTTCTCTGCTCCTACAGGTGTGGGAAGCCAGGGGGCCTCTTCTACCCTGCTCTAGCGGGTCCCCGTGAGTAGAAACCACGCAGTGATGGTGAATGTGACCAGTTTCAGTGACCAGAGAAGTAATTGCAAGCTGTGGGCAGTTGATTCCTACTTACCCAATCTCAAATCACCCCTGATCCCCATCAAATCCTCTAGGATTTGGGTGGCAGGTGGCAGTTGCAAAACCTGTGGGAAACTCAACACTCTGCCGCCTGTTGTTGGGGCAGGGGACAAATTGTGGGAACTAGGAAATGAATTGTTTAATTCCTCTTGTTTACATTTTCATTGTTTACAATTTTATATGATGGGAATTCTTAGCGACTAATGTACATTGCAGAGAGAGAGTTTGTTTGTTTGTGACTGGAGTGAATGAGTTGGTGGTGAGTCTTTGGCTCCATGATGGAGCTTTCTGCTATTTTCTTGCTGGGAAATTGACACAATTTACTTCTAATCCACTTTACCCAAAGTATCGCGATTCTTCACTTCCTTTGATGCCTGTGGGAAAAATGGGGGGAAGGAATACCCTAAGCTTAGAATCCCTTTCTCTCTCCCCCTTGTGGAACATGATATCCTGTTTTTTCATGGTATATTTGCAAAGTACTTTGAAATAGCACTATCAATTTCCCTCTCAGAGCAAGGCACATGGTTATTCTGTTTCAGGCTCAGTGCAAGGCACACGGGGACAGAGAGTACCAGAGAAGCATCTTTTCCACATTGTTGCGAGGGTAGAAAACCAGAGCTTGGGCATGTTGAAAAGATGGATCTATGTTCAAAATGGTATTTCTCAATAAACGTATTTTGTGTTTAGATACAACAATGATACCTGGAAGTGTCAGAATGACTCCATAGGACAGAGTAGAACTGCCCAGTTGGGCTTCTCGGCTGTAAATCTTATGGAAGCCCATCACCACATTGCTCTTCTCAGGAGTCGCTGCTGGGTTGGAACCACTGACCTTTAGATTAGGAGTCAAACACTTAATCACCATGCCACTCGGGCTCCTTACGATGATATTGTGGATTTTAGGTGTCATCACGTCAGTGCCAGCTCATAATGACCGGATGTACAATGGAATGAGACACTAGCTGATTGTGCCCCTCATCATAATTATTACGCTAGAGCCCACTGCTCTCAGTCCATCTGGTTAATGGTCCTCCACCCCCATTGACAGTCTACTTTCCTAAGCATGATACCCTTTCCCAGGGACTGGTCCCTCCTGGTAACATGTCCAAAGTATGCAGACTGCAGTCTCACTATCCTCCCCTGGCTGTACTTCTCCCCAGACAGATTTGTTTGTTTTCTGGAGCAGATACCATTTATAGATTTTTAAAAACAATAGCCATAAAATTGCTGCCAAACTGCTGCCATTCATGGTGTTGCCTTGCTAAAAGTTGTGTGCCAGTTATCTCAGTTAGATGTTGGAGACACCGAGAGATGGAATTGTTTGCTCAAGGTCACGCAGCTGTGATGTGGTTCAGTCTGGATGTAAACTCAGGCAGTCCAACTCCAGAATCTATGCTTCTTTGGGAATTATTACTAAAGACTCCATTGTCCCATTGGCATATTGTACTCATAGCTTCTAAAAGGTCTTTTAAAACAAGAAAGATGTTTGTTTTCTTTGTTGTGAGCTATTCACAGATCTAGATTTTGTCAGGTCTTCGAGGTGTGGAGCACGTTGAAAGGCTTGCAAGAGTCGCTGCATGTGTTGCAGTTAAGGGAAAACAGCTGAGGCTCTCTATTCCCATAAAGAGCTATTTGTGTCAGACTTGTCATACTGTGGTGACTTGTGTGTTGTTGTCAAGTTGGAAGCTGTGTCACTGGTATGTCCAATGCCAGCAGGGTCACCAAAAGGAACAGGTTTCAGTGCAGCTTACAGACCAAGATAGACAAAAAATTTATGCACCCATCACAAAAGCTAATGATGAAACAGCTTCAGTCAGAAATTGATGAAACCTGCAATTAAGAAGCATTGACAGTGTGTTCGTCCAGGTAGGCTAGAGGAACAAATTCATAAACATGCACATGTATATAAGGGAGAGGTTTATAATAAAGAGTAATTGAACATTAAGAAAGCATTCCAACCCAGTCCAGTCCAAGCCCACAAGTCTGATGTTGGCCCATATAACCAGTAACAGTCTTTAAAGTCTTCTTCAGATTCTCGAAACACGTGCAATGACCCCAAATATAAGATGATCACAAGCCTAATGGCTAGAATGCCTTTGGCTCCAGTGGCGTTGTAAACATCTCAGTGCTGGCAGGGGTCTCCTAGTGGCTCCTCCGGCTTCAGAACTCTGGTTGCGTCCATGTGGCTTGTCTGGCTCAGGACACTAGGGTAGCTCCATGTGGCTTCTCCTCAGGGATGCCTTGGAGGAAGTCAGCCTTGTCAGGAGAGAGTCTCCAAGTGAGTGAACCGGGAAAGATAGTGACTCTGCCTCCAAGAAGGAATGACTACATTTCCCAGCATTCTCAGGAGAGAGCCAGGCCCACATAGAGGTCGCTTTGGCTATCTCCAGATTGACAGGCTAGACTCCAGCCCTACACTCTTAAGTCTTCAAATTTACACCAGATTAGGTGACTGCCACAGATAGTTATTGGTGATTGGAATGCAAAAGTTGGGAACAAACAGGAAGGGACAGTAGTTGGAAAATACGGTCTTGATGATTGTGGCGGTCATATACTTGATGTCAGTTTCATGACTGAGAGTGTACGGGTGGAGTCTAGCCTGTCACTCTGAAGATAGCCAATGAGGCTTCTGGGTGGGCATGGCTTTCTCCTGAGAATTCTGGGAAGTCTCACGGTACTTCCCAATTGGAACAGAGAGACTTGACTGAGTCTCCTAGAGATGAACTACTGACAAGACAAGATGACAGCATGCTGATCAATCCTGATTCCTGGAGAATGGAGGAGCGGCCACATGGGCTTGCCCTGATGGAGCCAAACCCCTGGGGCCGGAGAAGCCACATGGAGACCCCTGCAAGTGCTGAAATGCTTCTACTGCCACCGGGCACACAAGACTCTGCACCCACTGGTCTGTGATTTTCCTGGTGTCATTGCATGTGCTTCATAAGTCAGAAGGAGACTTTATAGATTGGTATTGGACATATGGTCTAATATCATACTTGTGACCTTGGACTGGACTGGGTTGGGATGCTTTCTCAATGTTCCATTCCTCTTGTATATAAATCTTTCCTTTATATCCATATGCATGTTTATGAATTTGTTTCTCTAGTCTACTGAGACTAACACAATGATAGAGATTAAGCTGGAGATCACATGATAGAATTTTTCAAAACCAGTGACTTGTTCATAGCCAATTTCCTTTTCAGCAACACAGAAGGCAATATTTCACATGGACTTCCCCGGATGGAATACACAGAAATCAAACTGACGACATTTGTGGAAAAACACAATGTACAAGCTCGATATTGGCAGCTAAAACCAGACCGATGACCAACTGTAGGACTAGACCCTCAATTGCTCAGAGTTAAGTTCAGGATAAAGTTAAAGAAAATTAGAGCACGTCCACAGGAGCCAAAATATGACTTTAAATCTGTCCCACCTGAATTTCAAGAACATCTCAAGAATAGATTTGATGCATTGAGCCTCAAAGACAGAAGACCTGATGAGACATGGGAGGACATCAAGACTATCATTCATGATGAAAGCAAAGGGTCATTAAAAAGACAGGAAAGAAAGAAAAGATCAAAGTGGATGTCAGAATAAACTTTGAAATTTTCTCTTAATCATGGGGTAGATAAAGTAAATGGAAAAAAGGTTGAAGTCAAGGAGTGAAGAGAAAATTTCAAAGGGAAGCTTGCCAAGACTAAGCCAAATATTATAATGAAATGTGCAAGAACCTAGAATTAAAAAAAAGAGGGGGGAGGAACTTGCTTAACATACCTAAAATGGAAAGAACTCTAGAAAATATTCATGCCTTGAATTGCAGTTTTGAAAGAGTCTGTAGGAAAAATATTGAATGATTCGGGAAGCATCAAGAGAAGATGAAAAGATGCACAAAACACTGACCAGAAAGAACCAGTTGACAGTTCTCTATCTCAGGAGGTAGTCTATAAGCAAGAACCAAGAGTGGAAGGAATTAGTTCAAGCTGCAGTGAATGCATGAACTAAAAACGAGGCTCCAGCAATTGATAGACTATCCTTTGAGAAGTTTCAACAAGCTGAAGAAGGACTGGAAGCACTCATTCCTCCATGCCAGGTTACGTGGGAGACAGATACCTGGCCAACTGACTGGAAGAGATCCATATTGATTCTCATTTCAAAGAAAGGTGATTCAAGAGAATGCTCAAACCATAGAACCGTATCGTTGATATTGCACACAAGTAGAATTTTACTTAAGATCACCCAACAACGGTTGTAATAGGATATTGACAGCAAACTTCCAGAATTTCAGGATGGAATTAGAAAAGGATATGAGACAAGGGACATCATTGCTGATGTCAGATGATCTTAGTTCAAAGCAGAGATACCAAAAAAGATGTTTAGTTGTGTTTCCTTGACTATGCCAAGGCATTTGACTATGTGGACTGTAATAAACTGTGGTTAACCTCGAGAAGAATGGGAATTCCAAAACATTTCATTGTGCTCATTTGGAACTTGTACATGAATCAAGAGGCCACTTTAAGAGCAGAACACAGTAATACTGCATGGTTTAAAATCAGGAAAGAGTTGTATCCTCTCACTGTACTTGTTCAATCTGTATGCAGAGAAGCTGGATTATATGAAGAAGAGTGTGGCATCTGGATTGAAGGAAGTATAAAGTATAACCTGCAGTATAAAGATGACACAACTTTGCCTGCTAGAATTGAGGAGGAATTGAATTACTTGCTGATGAAGATCAAGGGTGGGAGCTTTCAGTATGTAAGACCAAAATCCTTACATCTGGACCTATAGGTGACATCATGATCAATGTGGAAAAGTTTGAAGCTGTCAAAGATTTTGCCTTATTGGGTCCATAGTCACTGTTGCTGGGAGCAGCTGTCAAGAGATCAAAACATGTGTTGCATTAGGTGAATCTAGTGCACAAAACCTCTTTAGAGTACTGAAGAGCAAGGATGTTGCTTTGAGGACTAAGGTGGGCCTGACCCAAATGCTGGTATTCTCCATTGCCTCATATGCATGTGAGCATTAGACTTTGAAGGAGGATGACTCCAAAGGAATCAATGCATTTGAATTGTGTTGCCGGAGAAGAACATGAAAGTACCGTGAACTGCTAAAAGGACAAACCATCCTATATTGGAAGAAGTAAGGCCAGAGTGCACTTTAGAGTCAACGTGGCAAGGTTTTTTCTTACATGCTTTGGACATATTTTCAGGAGAGACCAAGCTCTGGAGCAGGACATCATGTTTGGTAAAATAGAGAGGTGATGGAAAAGAAGAAGCTCCCGACAAGATGGATGACACAGTAGGTGCCACAAAGGGCCCAGACATAAGAGCCCATTTGGGAGGATGGAGCGGGACCTTGTAGTAGTCCCTTCTGTTGTGCTATGGGTCGAGGCTACAGTCTCTGATTCCCATCGGGCACTTCTACCCTGTCCTATGGTGTCACTCTGTCGGCATGGAGTTGGCAGTGAGTTCGAATTTGGATTAATAGTGAAAAATCATCCGCATCCAACTTCTTTCAGTTAATCAAAGTGATCTGAGGTCACACGGATCATCAGTGGAACATGAATCAGACCGGCCGATTTCCAGGGTGGAGACAAGCATCAGACCGCCCATGAAGGGAGAAAGATGTTCAGAGAAGTCGGTATTTGTTAGAGGAAATATTTGTGTGCTGTTTACTTACCAAGCAAAAAACACACAGTAGTTACTACAACCTCCTGTGCACAAGTGTAAGAGAAAGATATGAATGCATAACCCCCAGCTTTGGCACTTAAAGATAACAAATTCAGTGTCTCTGAGCATGTGTTTTCTCAACAGTAAAAGAAGGATAACAGAAATGAAGCGTTAGAGGGCTGCTGTCAGAATTAAATGAACTAGTAGAAGTAAAATTGCTAACTATGTTCTGTAAAGAGTTATCAGCTAGAATTTTTACACACACACACACACACACACACACACACACACACATACACACACACACACCCCTTGACTTTAAAGTTCGTCTCTTGGGACTCAATGGATGCTGTTGTATATGTGGTTGAACAGGTCCACTAAAAATGACTAGGCTGGGCTGAGCCCCGGTGGCGTAGTGGTTGTGCGCGGGACTGCGGCCCACCGGGACGGAGGTTCAATTCCAGCAGTGGGGCTGGGCCTCCTACTCCCACCACCGGAGAGCAGTGATGCCCCAAAAAACAAAACAAAACAAAACAAAAATGACTAGGCCTTGTTTTTAGTTTCATGCACTCAGTGACTCAACCGTTACAGTGTGCCTGCTGGATGTCTGGCATTGGCGCTGTTACTGGAGGTAGAACTAGGACAGAGGTCAGTAGGCCATTTTTTGCTCGAACTGTGACCCATAATCTGGTCATACCCAGCCACAAGATAACTGACCATACGAAATAGAGAGGGCTCGTGTCCCACCCAGAGCTGCTCGCGCTGCTTTGCTTAAACAAAGCTCTCCAAAGATTGCGCGTGGGACGCCTGTGGTCACTTTGCATCTTGCTCTGGAGGTCAATGAGGGCCAGAAAAGGTTTGGAGAGAAGCTCAGGTCCAGAGACCAGTGGCTGTCCTACTTCAAGCGGCCCCAACCTGTTTTATAAACAAAACCCGTTTTTAGCTTTTTCATTTTTAAAATCCTCAAAATGAAAAGAACCACTTTTTCCTCTTAGCTAATCAGCCAAGTCATAAATAATAGACTCTAGCCTGTTCTGATTGCATTTCAACAGGATGTTCTGCAAAGGCCCCTGTTGTTGGCTTTTCTTTGTTTGGTTGTTTTGGGAGTATGTAGACTGGACTTATAGGTGGCTGGAATGGAAACCAAGGTTGCTGGGTTCATTGACTCTGATATATATTAGGCATTGGGAGAAATTATAGTCTGTAATCACACATACACGCACATACTCACACAGACACAAAGACACTCTCAGACAGGCACACACATCCATAATCAAAACAATAGCAACAAAAGCAGCTCTACATGTTCTAGTTACTCCTCTCCCTCCAGAGGCTCCTGGAGTCCGCTCTAATGGTGGCAAGTAAATCCCCCGGGGAAACAGGCAGGTGGGAGTCTGAGGCCTGGAGAGGTGTGAGTCTGGAGTCTGAGTGTTCGTCAGGGGGAAAGAATCACAATTGATTCTGTGTTGCCTGGTACATGCCTCCTTCCCTACATTCTTCTCCCCAGCCCCACCTCAGTGTTCGAAGGATAACCGCCTTTTATAACTAGTAAGACATAGAATGTGGGGAGTGGAGGGGGGTCGCTGGGAGGAGGAGGAGGAGTAGACTTAGTTTCCAAATCCAAGAACCTTTCCTAAATCCTCATCTTGCTGAGTCCGTGCAGCTGAGCTCACTTTTGTAGGTGCACACTGGCTTGCTGGGAACAACGGCTCATTTTACAGCGTGTAAAATGATACCGGACGCAAATGCCACCCTATGAACTCTTCCCCCAACGACAGCTGTCGCCGTGTGGGTGGACTTGGCTCTGCGGGGCTCGGGTCACCCTCATGAGCTCCCATGGGTGCGGTTTCACTGAGGTCACTGCAGATCAGCACCGACACACAACAGAGATGATCTCAACCCGGCCTAGTCCGGAGTGCCAGGGCTTCAGGGTCTATCAGCAACCAAAACGACACGTCTCTTTTCCACTGTACTCAGGGCTGTGCATCATTCTGCCATGCACGTATTCCAGGGATGAAGAGGAAGGCACAGCAATTCTACATGACCAATAGGACAGGCCTGTAGGCCACCTGTGAGGGAGAATGTGCCCCCAGCACAGTTTGCTGCAGCCTTTCCTGCCCTCAGCCTAACAGTAAACAGTCCCAGGGCTGGAGCTTCCTGCCCAGTTCTGTCTGATAACAATCCCCACTCCCATCTCTGCCGTGCCCTCCCCCCACCCTGCCAGCTCATTATAATTGGTGAATTTGGGGCTCCTTGGGGAGCAGTTTTGAGCCTTGCACATGCTCAGTTCCTGGCCCACTGAGGGAAGGGGCTTCACGACCCCCGGTCTGCACACAGCGTGGGGATGGGTAGGGCGCACACTCATCTTCTCCAGGTCCATCGTTCTAGAAGAGGAAGGAAGGCAGCAGTCCTTAACTGCCCAAGACGGGCTTAACTTTGTACTGGATGCATCTGCAGTTACAAAATGAGGCATTGTACGAAGTCGATCTTCTAGCCATCCCTGTTCCCTTCCCAGAAACAGCTGCTGTGGAGTTTGTCTGTCTCGCTACAGCCGTCCAAAGAGCAGTTTCTCTTACTTTACACATACACATGCTTGTTTTATTACTGTTGTTTCTAACCCTTACCTTATTTTGGCCCCCTTTGCCTGGGGAATGATTCCGTCCTAGCAGCTGTACAGAAGCCACATTCTTTTCTCGTGACTGCAGAATGTTTGCTCCGTGGTTGGACACAGCATCACTTACTTCAGCAACCTTTAATGTGGAGCATGCTGGCTGCCCAGTCTTTTGTCTTCCCCAGCAGTGCTTAGTCTGAAGGCTCTTGTATATTTATTCTCAGAAACATGCTAATGAATCTGTACAATCCGTTTGAAGTACCAGAATTACCAGGGCAAGGGGTAAATACTTTTTAATAGATGTTGGCAAAGTATCTTCCTAAGCTCGCTGCCATTGAGTCACTTCAGTCCTGCTTGGACAGAGTAGACGTGCCCCTCTGTGGGTTTCGCAGACCGGTAGTTTCAAATTGCAGCCCAATGCGGAAGCCCCCGTGCCGTCAGGGATCGCTTGCGTGTCTTCCTAGAGCGTGTTTATATAAAAATGTGTATTCCTGATTCCCAAAGTTTGAGGCCTGAGAAAAGCATTGGTATTTTGAAATAAATCACCTCATGGGTTGTGTCAGGCTTTCAGTTGCAAGCCGAAAACATCTACTTCAAACAAAACATTAAAAACACATGAGACAAAGAGATGAGAAATTTATTGGCACATATAGAGGTCTAAAGGTCTAGAGGTCAAAACGTGCTTCAGGCATAGCTAGATCCAGGTAAGAATGTTACATTGCACCACTCTAAGAGGCACATTCATATTGTCTTAGAAAACAGTGTGCTTGGTGACCCCTAGAGCTAGTGGCCCCTCTGTGCAAGGGGCACAAATGAGGTGGTTGGGATAGTCCCTCTCCATCAGCAATCCCAATGTCTTAGGGTCTGCTTTCTGTCTGGCAGACCTTCCCTAAGTGGTAGCCGTGGTAGCTCTAGACTTCTAGTGTATCCACTTTGCAACCTTAGGACCAAGAGCTTCCTCTTCCCAGTAGAAACAGTGAAAACGTCACGCAGACTGCAGCATACTGTACATTCTAACCCTTATTGGCCTGGCTGGGTGGGATGCTCAACCAGTCACTTCCAAGAGCATCATCAGGGACTTGGTAGTGCAGTGAAGTAGACTCTGGCTACAAACCCACCAGATGCTCTGCAGGAAAAAGACGAGGTTCTCTGCTCCCTGAAAGATCTCCAGCCTCAAAAAGCCCCAGGAGCAGTCAGTTCTACTGTCTTACGGGTCACTCTCATGTGACATAAACTTGATGACGGTGGGTGGGGGTTGGTTGAGGAGCATTATTTGGCTCCTTTCTGAGAATACTACCTTGATATTCTGCCTCAGTGCTTCATTGGAATGGTTCTGGTGCCCTCTGCCTTCCTGAAGGACCAAACATGCTACCCAGTTTGGCCTGTCTGCGTACCCCATACCAAGGGACACAGCCATTCTGTCCTCAGACAAGGACCACTCCCCACTCCCAGCCCCACATTTACCACGAACCTACCTGTAGGCGAGAAGACTGCTTCTCAAACTCGGGAGAGTTATAGTCTAAGAAGAAAATATGATGCAAAGGAGCCTACCGGTCACCTGAGATTGTAGTATACAGTCTGACTCAGTAGATCTGTGGTGGGGCTAAGGCGCTGCCTTTCTAACAAGCTCTCAAATACTGCTGGCCTGTAAGGACTTTGAAACAGGGGAGCTAGAATGCATCCAATGATCTCTCCACATTCCTTCTTATCTAAGAATTTCAAGATTTTACCACAGCAGCTGAGGGATATGAAACCAACAAAACCTCCACTCCACAAGCAATTCCAATTTGTGTATATTTTAGAAGGCACCTTGATGATCACATTCATTCCACAAGTAAAACCACATACGCATTATTAAAACATTCACTTATTTTATGAATACACTTCCACTGGATACCTTGGGGCAGAGGAATGGAGAAGGCCTCTGCTACATTTTGGCCCCCAAAAACCCACATTTGACCAATGGTGGCCCAAAGGTAATTTGTCTTCGGTACCAGGAACAGTTCTCTCTTGGCAGAAAATTGGCCTACCTCTTTAGCTATTCCTTCGTAGCTGGCTGGCCTGGGGGCACGTCTTGGGACACGTTTCTTAGGAAGAACAGAATCCACATGTCTTGACTGTCTACTGCCTAGGTTTGCTTTGTAAATAAATTCTTTTCTTGCCCTGTCTCTGAACTGGCATTTCATTCCAGAACTATCTCGGAGAGCACCGGATATGTTCTCTGCTCTCTATAATTCAGATCAGGTACTGAGCACCTTCCCTCCCCATCAAGTATTGAATCAGAAAAAAATGATTTATTTGGCAAAGCAATTTCATGCCCCGTTATCCCCAAGATCCTCTAAAGTGCAAGGTTAGATGACATTACCAGAGACTGAATGGAGGCGGGGAATAAAGAAAGCTAAGGAAGCCCTCGCCCGTGTCCACTCGGTGACTACGTGCCTCTAGCAGCGCTATGAAGACGCTTGACTTTAAAGCACGCCTCCTACAAGGACAATCGCAGCCTCAAATGCTTGCGTCATGAGGTAGCTAGGTGTTAATGAATCGTACAAAGTGTTCTGTGACTGAGAGTTTGGTTGTTTTTCTGGGAAAGCAACAAAAAGGCATCTGGGTCCTCTTCTGCGTGTGTGTGTGTGTGTGTGTGTGTGTGTCCTCATTCTCTTCTGATTTACATAGACAGACAAAGCTGCACTGTTCTCATTTTGCACTTCATTTTCTTATGGCCAAACTGGTAAGCAAAGCCACTCCCATCTGTAAGCTTAGAAAGCAGCTATTAGACTTCATTAGTCAAAAGCAATGTCTCCTCTATCAGCCTGACTCTGTGTGGGCTCCAGTGATCACATTCACCCATTTGAGAGAAATAGAACTCATCCCCTAATTTGGACTTAACTTAAAATACTCCACTAGTGGCACACCAAGTCCTGTTCCAGGTTCTCTGTGTATTTACAGGTGATGTGTGGAGTGACAGGGCTGACCCTGGTGATGCCCAAGTTGCCAAATCACACCATGAAAGTGGAATAGAAGGGAGAGCATTTATAGCAGCCAGAGACATCTCTATCCATTAGCAATATCAGTAGCAAGGGACAGGAACCTTGAGGATCTGTAACCTAGCCAAATGACATTTCTCCCAAGCCAAAACCAAGTTCACTTTCATTGCTAAATTCGACCCATAGCAACCTTATAGAACAGTGTAGAACTGCCCCTGTGAGTTTCTCAGACTGTAAATCTTTACCAGAGAAGACAGCCTCATTTTTACCTCATGAAGTGGCTGTTGGGTTTGAACCACTGACCTTGTGGTTAGCAGCTTAGTATGTAACTCACCAATTATTTATTGTGCACCTGCTGGCTGCAATGCACTCAGGCCTGGAGGCACAAGAGTAGCTTTTGCAAAGCATTTACCCTGGGCTTTCATTGAAATGTAGGTTTGATTCCAAAGCTCACAAGGTTTCTGTGTTAATCAGACATGTGAAGGAAAGTTTAATGTATGAGGCAATTGTAGAGTTGTCTCATCAGCTGCTTCCGTTATCATCTACTTTCATAAAGTTATATTCAAATGCTCCTCCCTTTGTTCTCAGTCTCTTGGCCAAAGGAACATTTTCCTCGCCAAAGATGACCCCCTTTTCCCGATTCTTGAACAGCGCCAGCGTCTCGATCTGTTATATAAAATATCATTTCACAACAAGAACTTCAAGAGGGAGATAGTTATTCATAAAAAGATACCAGGAGTGTGTGTGTGTGTGTGTGTGTTGTTGTTGTTGTTGTTGGGAGGTGGAGGGTGTGTGTTTCAACAGTCATTTTCGAGGTTAGAGGCACAGTAAAGACCAGACACTTAAAAATAACTCCCAGAAGACAATTATCACGAGATCTCCCTGCCATTTCCTAGAGTTCCAGAATAAACAGAGAGGAGTTTGGGAGCTGGGCGGGCAGCCAGCCGTGTCGTGTGCGGAGAGGAATGATGGGGGTTCATGCTCTGAACAAGCGAGCTGGCTGGGCGAGGCTTCCTCTGCACGTTTGCTGGGAACATGCAGGGAACGTCCCTGAGGATCCTGTAGCTCTGCCGGCAGGGGGAGAATCTCAATGCCCGCCTTCAGGAAGCTCCCACATTTATGTCAGCGTCAGTTTCAGGGCCTGGCACAGACGTCAACGAGTGATCGTGGCTGTGTTTTCAAACATAAAACAAACTTTTTGGATGGATACTAACATTTAGTTCTCCTGTTTATTTTTTTCTCTAACTTGTTCTGAACGACTCGTCTTCTTTGGATCCTTTTCTAGCATTATCAATTTGAGAATCTCGCATTTAAGTTTTGGTTTTCCACCTTTTAGCCTGCAGTCAGTCATTTAGTTTCTGGTTGTTGTTGTTGTTGTTGTTGTTGTTGTTGTTGTTTTGTTGTTTGTGAGCTGAGAGCTTCTGTGTGAGAAGCACTGGTGGCTCTGCAGGTCAAAGGTTCCAACAGACCAGTCTCTTTCAGGAAGAAAGTAGAGTCTGTGCTTCTGTACAGATGTACCGCCTCGGAAGCCTTACAGGACTGGGAGTCAGACTCGACTCCCTGGAGGTGAGCAGGCTCGGTTTTAAGGGAGCCCTGGTGGCCCGTGGCTAAATGCTTGATGGAAAATCAGCTGTTGGAATCCACCAGACCGTGTGGCCGCTTGCCCCCACAAATCATGTGGGACAGTTCTACTGTCCTCCCAGAATACCAAACTCCCTGCTACCCAGCCCATACTGATGCCTAGGGACCCTGGAGGACAGATTAGAATGACCCTGTAGGCTTCCAAGATTGGAACTCTTGCCTGGAGCAGAAAGCTTCATCTTCGTTTGGGAGAGTGACCGGAGGCTTTGAACCGCTGACCTTGGGCTTTGCAGGATGGGAGCCTCTCTGCCACGGGGCTCCGGCTCTGTCCGACAGGGTAGTTATGAGTCACATCTGCTGAATGGCAGCAAACGTAGTTTTGTTTTGATCCTTGGTTTTCCACCTGTCAGCTGGCAAAATCACTATTGACCCAAAGTCACTGCAAGGGTCAAATGGGAGCATCTGTACAGCTTCCTGAGGAGCAGATTAATGAGGTGGGACTCATCTTCATCATCTCAGTGCAGGTCCAGAATTTCGAGTCTGAAATTCTGAAATTTAAAAAGCTTTGAAAATGGATTGCTTTTCTTCTACGTTTGCAGCCAGTTCACTTCGTGTTTAAATGGGGCCTGCCGTGACCCTGGCTCTTCAGAACTCCCATTTTGTTCATCGGAGTCAGCGTTGACTCCATGGCAATGAGTCTGAGTGTTGGGTTTGGATTGATTCCACCTTTTCTTGCTGAAGCATTCATACGTCTGCCTCTGAGATACGGCCTCGAGCTCTGACTAACGTCTCTGACATCTCAGCTGTCTCACCTTGCCGAAATTCAGAATGTTCAGTCTCTATCCGAATCTGTCTGCAGAGAGAAGAGACCTGGCGGTGCATACTCATGTTGTAACTAGTTCAGTATTTATAGAGCTTCTTTGCAGGTGGTATGTCCTTGCTGGACCAAGTTTCTCTACTTCTCTTTAGCTTTTCGACTGTTTTCAGTGTTTCTCTAAAAGTCACTCCCCCCTCACCCTGTTATCTAAACACTCTGCAGGTCCTCTAATATTTGTCCTTTTCCCTTTTTGAACAAGACAAGTTTGGTTTTTGAATAATAAAGTTGTACTTTTTGGTCTCTAAGTATATCTCATTGGTCATTTATAGGTTACTCTGTTTGAACTTTATAGGAGTGATTTAAGTATTCAAATAGATTGGTAAATACTTTATATACTCCTATTAAAATTTTACTCTGATGCTAGTTTTTTAAAAAATGAAATCATACCAGCTCTTTGGTTTGGTTTGGTTGTTGTAGAAAATGTACAGTACATTTTTTGCTATTAATTTTTTTTACTTTTGCCATAAAAAAATTTTAAGCAACATAAACATAAAGAGAATACTACATGTAACTACATATTCTTATCTTCCAGTTTCATCACTCATTGGTTCATTGTCACCCTTTCTTCCATCTTAATCCCACCCCAATATTTTTCATATTTTATAACCTGTTTCTTTTAATCCACTGTCTCTACTTTTCCATTTCCTCTTCTAGTAAATTTTCTTATCCTCTAATATCCAGCCAGTATTCAAATACCCCTTTGCAGGTGGATTTTCCAGACCAATTCCCAGTCCAAGGTCACAACTCTTCTATTGCTGATATTTTTCTATAGATTTTAAAAATCATTTTAACTTCCACTGAGAGTACAAAAACATGTTCAGAATACAAATTAAACTCAAAAGATTGAACATATATTTGCATATAAATACTTGAGTAAATGGAGGAGCCATGAGAATTTCCCTGTACAATACAATTCTAATTAATTTATATAGATACTGCCCCCACCCCTCAAGAAGTTAAAACTTGGAGAAGGGACTGCCCCTAGTGTCCTATTTCCAAAGAACAGAGAATGAAAAGAGAAGAAAAAGCCCCATGACATGAAAAACCCAAGAAACACTACCTCTTGCAGGTGGGCAAGATTAGCACCATCAATAAGAAGTCACACTGATAGCAGGTATCCTTGAGCTGATGAAAATGAGACGTCACCTGAATGGTTGTACTCCAGAAAATAAAGCACAGACAGACAGACAGAAGCTCTTCACTCCAATTCCAGCCCAGAGGAAAACGTGAGACAAACCAAAATTGAGGGACTTTCTACAAAACACCTAATACTCCTCAAAATGTTTACATTGTGCAAAAACTAGGAAAGTCTGGGAAACTGGCAGGGATGAAAGGAGGCTACTAAGACATGACAGCTAAATGTGATGTGACATCCGAGATGGCAGCTTGGGACAGAATAAGGAGATTAGCGGAAAACAGATGAAATTCAAGTGAAGGTTTTACTTGATTTTTCTCAAAACTCACTGCCACCCAGTGCCATGCACTCATAGCGGCCCTATAGGTCAGGGTAGAACTGCCCCGATGAGTTCCCAAGACTATGACTCTTTATGGGGATCAAAATCCCCATCTTTCCTCTGTGGAGCCGCTTGTGGTTTCAAACGGCCGACCTGTGGCTGGCAACCAGCGCATATCCACTATGCCACCAGGGCTCCGTGATGTTTAGTTGATGACAATGTATCGTGTTGGTTCCTCTACTCACCGCCTTCCAGTCAGTTTAGACTCAGAGTGACCCTACAGGACAGAACAGAACTGTGCCCTAGGGTTCTTTAGGCTTTAAATCTTTACCAGAGTGGGAGTTGTATGAACCATCAATAAAATGATTTATTTAAAAAATAAAGAGGGGAGGGGAGAGGAACTTATACCAAGGACTCAAGTAGAAAATATTTGGAAATGTAGAAGATGGCAGCATGTGTACAAATGTGCTTCATACGAATGATGTATAGAATGTTATAAGAGCTGTAAGAGCCCACAATAAAAGAAAATTAAAAATTCCAAAAATAAAATCTTTACCAGAGCAGACAGCCTCATATTTTTGTCCACAAAGCAGCTGGAAGGTTAGAACCAATGACCCTGCAGTTAGCAGCTCAATGGCTTACCCACTTGGCCACCAGGACCCTTTTCCTTATTATGCACTTTAGTAGTGTAATATAAATTGGTAGCATTAGAAGAAGTTAGATGAGAACATAGGAATGCTGAACTAATTTTGCAACTTTTACCTAATTCTAAAAGTATTTCAAGAGAAAATACATATTTAAATTTTTTTAAAGAGAAAGAAAACTCCCCAGGACTTGAGCACATGATTTAGAGGGCAAGGGAGAAGAACAAGAAGGTCGTGCGAGCCTTAAGTCTGATACCTGGTAGGCAGCAGTACCAGAAAAAAGGCAATAAGGAATATAAGGGACAAGACAGGATTGGAATAGGAGGTAATGAGCATAAGACACTAGAGAGACGCCCATGCTATGGCATACATTCTTATGCTTAAAGGAAAAGATACCCAGAGAGGGCTTCAGAGTTTAAGGTATCATATTTAAAATGATGTCAAGCTACACACTACTGTTCATTTAAATCTTAGTTTAAGAAAGAAAGAACAAAAACATACTTTTTGAAAAAAGTTAAATAATAAAATAGTTATCTAACTTTGGACATCTGCTCATGTATATGTTTTTCTGTAGGTGTGTTTATCCTTACAAAGATAGGAAGGAAAGAAAAACACCAAAATGGTGCTTCAGAGACCCTGAAAACTAGCTCTTAAGCATGGAGTAGATAAAGTGAGAGGAAAAAATTATGATGTAAAAGAGCTGATGAGAAGGTTTCAAAAGACAGTTCAAGAAAACAAAGTAGAGTATTATAATGAAATGTGCAAAGACCTGGAGTTGAAAAACCAAAAGGGAAGAACGCTATCCGTATTCTCAAGCTGAAAGGGATGAAGACAAAATCCAAGCCTGGAGTTTCAACATTGTTGGATTCTATGGGCAAAATAATGCCTGATTCCGGGGGGTGGGGGGGTGGGGGGGGAGGCGCGGGGAGGGTGGCAGGGGATACATCAAAAGAAGATGGAAGGAATGCATTGTACCAAAAAGAACTGGTCAACATTCAGTAATGTCATGAGACAACACATGAAGATAAAGAGCCAGTAATGTTGAAGGGTGTAAGTTGAAGCTGCAATGAAGAGTTTGATGAAAAATAAGGTTTCCCAAATTGGTAGGCTACCAGCTGAAATGCTTCACCAAAAGCAGTGCTGAAGTGCTTACTGGCCTGTGGAACACCTTGGCCAAACAGCTAGAAGAGATCCATAGTTGTGTCCATTCTCAAAAAGGGACTCACCACAGAATATAGAAGTTACTTAGCAACATTATTGGCTTCACAAGTAAAGAAGACTTAACTCCTTTTGACTGAAGATTAGTAAAATATTTTAATAGTGGTACATCAACAAGGAGCTGCTAGAAATTCAAATCAGATTCAGAAGAGGACTTGGAACGTGAGATGCCATTGCTGATGTCAGATGGACCCAGAGCAGAGATGCCAGAAAGATGTCTATTGCCCTTGTAAAGACATTTGGCTGTGTGGATCTTACCGAGTATGGATAGCCTTTTGAAGAATATGAAGTCTGGTGCTGACTTGCAGAACCTTGCAACAGTCCATTCAAAGAGAACAAAGAGATCCTATGTGGCTTCATGTCAGAAAAGATGTGTGTCAGAGTTGAATCCTCTCACCATACTTAATAAACCTGTATGCTGAGCTAATAATTTGAGGAGCTGGGCTAAAGAAGACAATAACAACCCGCGACATGCAGATAGTACAACCTTGCTTGCTTCCAGCACTTCTTGATGAAAAGCAAAGGCTCTAGTGTTCACCACAGATGATACCTTAAGGTAAAGAAAATGAAAAGTCTCACAAGGGGACCAATAAACAACATCATGATTTCTGGAGGAAAGAGTGAAATGATCAGGAATGCAGTTTACTTAGATCCACAGTGAACTATCATGAAAGCAACAGTCAAGAAATCAAATGACAAATTGCACTGGGTAAAAAAGCTGCAAAAGAGTGATTAAAAGAGCTAACAAAGATGTCACTTTGATGACAAAGGCACATCTGCCTCAAGCCAGATGATTTTCATTTACCTTATATGGAAGCAGAGGCTGGATAATGAAAGGAAGACGAAAGAGGAACCGATGCATTGCAATTACTGTGCAGGAAGAGAATGTTGGATATACCATGTACTGCCTGAAGAACAAACCAAAGACGTACAGCCAAAGTTCTCCTTAGAAATAAGAGGGATGAGACTTAGTCTTGCGCACTTTGGACATATTACCAAGTGGGACGGGTCCCTGCACAAGGACATCATAAAATAGAAAGAGAGAGAAAAAGGAGAAGTCCTTCGACAAGGTGGACTGACACAGACGCTGAAACAACGGGCCCAAACACGATGATTCGGAGGCTGGCACAGGACTGGACACTGTTCATCCTGTTCTGCATGAGGTCACTGTCACTCAAAAATGACTTGGCAACACCGAACAACACATGTATCCTGCCTTGCTTGGCACTTTACGTCCCTCTAAGCCCTCTTTATTTGCAGAAGGGCTGAAAGCCATGTTGCTGTCAGGGACATCATTTGCTTTAAGTGACTTAGCAGCCAGAGCCAACCCTCTTTCTGGAGCTAGAAGTACTAGTTGAGTTGACCCAAAGCGCAGGGGGAAGCATGCTTCACTTACATCCACAGAAGTGAGAGCCTTCCTTGAATCATTCCCTTTATCCACTCCCCCCTATTTATATGCTGCGGCCAGAACTGCTTGAAAAATGGGTGCATCCCTTCTTTAGAGGCCTGCTATGTCTACTGAACATTTGGTGTAGAACAAATAAATCCAAGCATGAAATGTACATAAAGCAAAACCACAAGTCAGACCCCTCCTAGCATAGGTCATGAACAGACAATTCACAAAAAAGAAATCCAGATGGTAATAAATGTACACAAGGGTTAAACCACATGGAATGGAAGACATATAATTAAAATATCTGCCTATGAGATTGGCAAAGATGATAAACAAACAAAGGATCCGGTGCTGACACAGACGTGTGCAAAAAGTTCTAGTGAAAATGTAAAGTAATTTAATTTCTTTGTAGGCCAGATATATCTATATAGCTACACTTCAAACTTTAAAGTACAAGTCGTCTTTGTTCCAGTAACTCTACTTCTAGGAGATGTATGCAAAGAAGGATCATCCAGACATCACTTTAAATAGTTAAATATCTAAAGATAATATCTAACAAGAGGACCTTTGTTAAGTTCTACTGGTGAAATGATTCAAAGGTGCAAGACTAAGTCATCCGGTTTTTACTCAAGCTGTTTGAAAAATTTTTATTGCTGTTAATTCGGGAGGTGAGGTGGCAGGTTACATAAAATCCAAGCTGTTGTACAAATATAAATGGCCTTTCTGATGCATGACATTTCAAATATCAAAGTATATGGCAAACATACAAATTAGGAGAAGGTAAACATATTTCAACATGAATGCATGCAGCCCACTCTATATGAAATCTTTGTTGCAGTCTGGTGAAATAAAGAGATAGAGAAAGAAAAAAAAAAAAGAAAACTTAGTTGCATGTATGTCCCAAGAAGAGCATCCACCAACATTTTAAATTGTAGACACAAATAAAAATGGTTTTAAAACCAAAACCAAATTGTAGGCCCTCTATGCTAAATTCTGAGCCTTAAAAAGCTTACCATGACCTCTCATGTACTTCCTCTCGAAAATGAGCCTGAATTTCTTAAAAACAATTTATAGCTCATCCTAAATGACTGAGTCAGGATTCTCACTCAGTGTCAAGTCTCTAGTGCTGCCTTAAGCAAAGGGAAAGGAAATAAAAGGTTATTGTGCATTAGTTTTATTTTCTGCTAGAGTAGTTACAATACTCAAGACAGTGCTTAGTAGGAAGCATGCTACTTAAGAATACAGAGTAAACAAATGAGATTTCCTAGGAAACAGATGTGTTTCTTCACTTTGCTTTTGTTAATTTATTTTTCGCTTCTTCCCAGAAAGTAGGATCTCTGGTGGTATAAGGGATGACACTTGGGCTGCTGGCTTCCAGGCTGACAGTTCAAACCCACCCAAAAGAAAGATGAGCCTCTCTGCTCATCATTGCGCCCTTGAAAACCCACAGGGGCAGTTCTCTGAGTGAAAATTAAATTGATGGCAGTGAGCTGAGTAGATTGTTTGTTTTTGTGTAGGTCTCTCAACAGGATGCTGAACATAAATAAGTGTTCTCTCACATGAACAAACCAGCCGGAGCATGATACCTCCTCCCAGTAATGATGATTCATAAGAATATATGTGAGCAAGTCAAAAAGTATTGCTGCTTGGGTGCCAGATCATGCTCACATAGGCTTGTTCCCAAGACATGCGCAAATCGAACAAGCCTTTGCTATCACTGCACACATGTTCTCTCGGCAATACACATGTCCCAATCCCCTGGGATGCCTGACCCAAAGAGGTCTGATCAAGTTAGGTCACTTTTTGAGCCAGTTAACGTCAAGGTGGAGAAGTCAGGTGGAGAAGGCCACAGCAGCTCTTTTTCAAGACCTAAAGGGATACTCTTGGTAGGTTTCCTCAAAGGACACAGAACAATCAGAGGGGCTTCTTAAGAAGAATTTCTAAGAGCATTGAAAGCCGTCTTGTTTCAAAAAAGGCCAGGCAAGCTAAGCTGAGGGCTTTTTTCCATCACAACTGAGCAACTGTTCCTTCCTGCCAGTCCACAAGGGCTGCTTTATGAGAATTCTGTCTAAAACCTTGTCCCATCCATTCTACAGTCCTCATCTTGCCCTGTTGACTATTTCTTTTTGTTTCCCAAACTCAAAGAACATTTCAAAGGAACATGATGTGAGTGCTTCAAGGACGCCCAAACTGCCATTTCAACGTTTTATTAATCAAGGAAGTCTTGGGGAATGGGTCTCCAAAAAACCTCACTGCCAAGCGAGTTAATTCTGGTTCATAGTTGTCCCGTAGGGTAGACTAGAACTGCTTCCCACGGTTTCCCAGCCTGTAAATCTTTATGGGTCAGCAGCCTCATCTTTCTCCCTCTGAGTGGCTGGGGCTTTGTACTGCACACCTCAGAGTTCGTACTTCAAGGCATAACCTCTTAGGCTATGAGGAGAAGGAAGTGTCTAGATGGAGGATGTATTGGGAAATAAGGGTCACATTTTGACGTTTGTGTCTCATAAATATATTGATGATTTGGTAGCAGGACTCATGTAAACAGCCTCCTACTTCCAAAGACACTCAAAAGTCTCTGAATGAGAGTCTTCACCTTTGGCAGAGGAGTGAGGTGATTCAAAGCCCTCTTTCTACTGAGGTCAGTAGAAAAGACTGTGGCCAGGTGGTCCAGAGCAGGCAGGGAGGGGAGCTAGAGAAGGACAGTGCCCAGCAGGATCCAGAAACACTGACGCTTCCCGTGGCCTGAGCCAGCCTGCTGGAGGGCAAAGGTTTCTAGGTCATCCGCTCTTTGCCAAACTCAGGGCTTGAAGGCATCTTGTCTGTTATTTCATTTAGTAAACTGCAGGCCTAATACAATGTTCAGACGGTAATTTGATCTAAATATTTCGGAATCAATCACTTCTCATACTGCTCTCTGCAGCTGCGTCCGTGGGCAGCCATTCCCTAGATCTGCCAGTAAACTACTAACGATCCCAGATTTCCCTCCTCCCACCACAATTCTGTATTCTATTACCCGCTGCTTAAATGGTTCGCCACAGTGAGGGAGAGGAGGGCTTGTGCTCATTGGAAGAGGTCTACCTTATGAGCTCTGAGCAGACTTTCACTCTTCATTGTATTACATGTCTGCCTTTCCTTCAGTGATGGAAAATGCAAAATCGTTCAACAATTTATGTGCGGTGAGAGCTTTATATAAGAGAGAGAGAGTGTAATAACTCCAAACAGAATGGGAGCATATGTTTAAAAAACAAGACAATTCAGGAAAGGAAGCCTCACTCTATGTGCTGCAATGAGGCAGAAGGAGAGGGCAGTTGTTCAGGGGGCTGGAACTCCCTAATGTGCGTTAGGGATTAAAATAGCCACAAAGGGTGAACCTCTGGCTTTGTGGTAGGAGATTTGTCTTGGACTCTTCCTCAACCCCACTAAGCCTGGTTCCTATATTATTAGGACAACTTCAAGTCAGATTTCTTTCCAGAACTTTGGATGCAGTTAACTCCCTGCCCATTATCCTCTCCGGGCTCAGCTACACCTTATATCCCTGCATCATTCTTTTGTCTCCTTCCAGCTTCCTTCTTCCTTCCCTGTATTCGAATTCCTTCCTACCCACATCAAGTCACGTGCCCGGCTACTGCTTCCTGTTCACAGAGCCTCAGATGGGTTGATGGACTATGTCTGTGACTCTGCCTGTGATTAGTTCACCTGCACCCATTGCTGGCAAGGCAATTCTGACCCTCTAGTGAGCCGGTAGGACATAGTAGAAACTCACCCAAAGGTTTTCCCGAACTATTATCTTCATAGGAACAGACTGCAACAATAATTTGGTGTCACCTTGAGACTATTAAGAGTGAAAGGGAGGGGTTTTGCCTGTCAATCAGGTCGCTGCTTGATGACCTCATTTGGAGGCGCGACAGAGAAAAATAGCCAGCTGGAGACAGGACACTTACTCTCTGGGCTTCATTTCCCTGCAAGACATTTCCTGCTGAAAAACACTTGGAGCTGTGCTGATGGTAGCCAGAGTCTTAGAGCTGGAGGAGCCCCTTGGAGACCCACTCCAGTGCTGAGATGCTTCCACCAGCATTGGATCCACTAGCGTTTCTGCTTGCAATCTTCCTGCACTCAGCATCATTGCATGGCTGTGTGACGCCGAAGAGGAATTTACAGACTGGTATCAGACATATGGGCTAATAATATACAAATGCTCTTTTATATAAAGCTATTTTTTATTTTTGTAAACTTTTTATTGTAAATTGTGGAGGTTTACAGAGTATATTTTCAGTTTTACATTCAACAGTTCATATCTATATTTTTAGTAACAAATCTTTTTCAAATGATTTTATTGCGTTCTCTTACAGCTCTTATAATATTCCATACATCACCTGTATCAAGCACACCTGTACACATGTTGCCATTCTCATTTTCAAATATTTTCTGCTTGAGCCCTTGGGATAAGCTCCTCTTTCCCCCTCCCTTTTTTTTAAAAAAAAATCATTTTATTGGGGGCTTATGCAACTTCCATCATGATCAATATATACATCAGTTGTTGCAGAACACATTTGCACACTTGTTGCCATCATCACTCTCAAAACATCCTCCCTCCACTTAGGCCCCCAGTACCAGCTCCCCATATTTCCCCTCCCTTCCACTCCCCCTCCCCCATAAACCCTTAATAATTTACAAATTTTTATTACTTTTTTATATTGTACACTCCAGTGTATCCCTTCACTCACTTATCCATTGTCCATACCCCAGAGAGAAGGTTATATGTAGATTCCTGAAATTGGTTCCCCCTTCTATTCCACTATTCCTTCTCCTCCCAGTATTACCACTCCCACCACTGGTCCTGAAGGGATCACCTCTCCTAAATTCCCCATGCTTCCGGCTCCAGTATATATCCCCTGGTCTAGCTGGATTTGTCAGATAAAATTGGGATCATGATAGTGGGTGTGAGGAAGCATATGAGAACTAGAGGAAAATTACATATTTTATTGTTACTACATTGTACCTTGACTGGCTCGCCTCCTCCCTGCAACCCTTCTGTAAGGGGATGTCGCTTCACCTGTTGATGGACTTTGGGTCCCCAGTCTGTACTCCTCCTCATTTATAATGATGTAATTTTTAGTTTACTTTCAAGCCTTTAAGACCCCAGATGCTGCATCTTTTGATAGCTGGGCACCACTAGCTTTCTTCACCACTTTTGCTTATGCACACATTTGTCTTCAGTAATCATGTTGGGAAGGTGAGTATCATGGAATGCCAATTTAATAAAGCAAAATGTTCTTGTACTGAGGAAGTACTTGACTGGAGTGAATAAATATATCCACCTATGTATATGCCTGTATTTAGACCTCTATAAATGCCCTTTAAGCCGCCCCCTCCAGTTATTTCCTCTATTTCCTTTTACATTCCTCTTGTCCCACTATCATGCTCAGCCTCCATTTGGGTTTCAGTATTTTCTGTCTTGTTACATTACTCTTGATCAATCCCTATAGGACCTCTCACATACACATTGTCACTGATTTTGTATCACTGATTTTGTTCCCTTATCTCTAGGCCTGTCAACACCACCTCCTTTCCCCCTCCTCCCCATCTCCCATGTCTTCCCCGTAACCATCAATCCCGTCATTTTACCCTCCAGACTGTTCAGCCTATCTTATCTAGATAGACCTGCAGAGATAGCAAGATGTACAAAAAGAAGGCATCCTAAGATGAAGCAACCAAAGAAAATGAAACAATAACAAAAAACTTCAATGTCATATATACACACATATATAAATAAGTAAAAAAATTAAAATAATATAAAAACCTGTAAATAGTTTAAGGTCTGTTCATTGACCTCCAGGAGTATCCCCCAGTTGAGTCCAATGGCGTGCCACATCCTGGTATCCAAGTATATCCTTGACACTCCCTCGGGACCTCCATGCTCTGTTATATATCCTTAGTGTTTTGCCATGGTATGGTTGGGTCTGACAGGGTATAATCATGACTCTCTTTCTCCATTGTTGACCCTGAAAGGCCTTGGGTCAGTGAGAGTAGCTATATTTCATCGTGGGGCCGGATATATGATCCTCACTGTGCATTAGCAGCTCTGAGGGGGAATATCATCCTGAAGGCTAGGAGGGCCAGGATGCAATCCATTCTCTCTTCCTTCTGCTTTCCAAATAAAGCTCTTTCTTATACGCATATGAGTGTCTATAAATTTGTTTGTCTAGTCAACCCAAACTGACACTTTTCTCCTGCAAAATTTGTTTCTCTGGACAACCCAAACTGACATATTAACACTTCAAACCATGAATTTTTCAGTGAACAGCCAAGAAGTTAACCACTACACCACCAGGGCTTCTCCTGCACAGACCACTTGACCCCTGTCTGGCACCTGCTGGCACTAATATGAGACACATCATTCTCTCCAGTGTGCCGGTTTCTCTCCTCCCCTGCATCATCCCCCCCTACCCTGGTAGCGCTTCATTTCTAGGTCTGGTGGGAGTCAAATAAGTGTGTTCAGCTTATGAAAATGCACGCAGCACTTATTTTGTGATTTTGCAAAAATGTTATATATCAGGGTAATTTTCAGTGATTTAATTAGGTTTGTGAAACAAGGACAGAATCTTGATTTCAAGACAGAGCCTGCGAGGGACATCATTTTTGCCCCAGCTTCGCAGTTGAAGATGTAAAGGCATTCAAAGGCCAAGCAATCTGTCCACAATCACACAGCGAGTGGTTGGCCTCCCGCCCAGCTGGGACTTGCACCCAGGGGGCTGTGCTCCTGACCCCTGCCCTCTGCTTCCTCCCAGGCAGGAGGACCCAACACGGAAAGATTCTAATTAACTTTTGGCTTCTGTTTGTTGCCACTGACATATTCAAGGCACGAATTTCTGAGACATGTTTATTTACATTACAAAAAAATTATATGCTGTGGTAGATTAAAAAGGACCCCTGGTGACATAGTAGTTACCAGCTGGGCTGGTAACTCCAGGGTCAGCGATTCAAAAAGCACCAGACACCCAAGGGAGAAAGATGGGGCTTTCGACACCCTTAAAAAATCCCAGTCAAGGTTGGGGGAGAAAGAAGGACCTGACCACAATGATCTATATATAACACCCTCCCTGGGGGATGGTCAACAGAAAAGTGGGTAAAGGGAAACATAAATCAGTGTAAGACAAGAAAAAATAAGAAGAAGTTATAAAGTATCAAAGGTTCACGAAGGGAGGGTTAGGGAGGGAAGGAGAAATGACACCAAGGGTTCAAATAGAAAGAAAATGTTTTGAAAATGTCAACAAATGTACAAATGTGCTTGACACGATGGATGGATGTATGGATTGTGATCAGAGCTGTATGAGCCCCAATAAAATGATTTTTATAAAAAGAATCCATCTTGGGAACTCACAGGAGCAGTTCTGCCCTGCCCTATAGGGTCACGATATTAGTGAATTTGGTTTGGGGTTTGGTTTGGTAGATTAAAGATGGGCGCACATTTTTCAAGTCCTTCCCACCCTGCCATCGAGAACACACTGTCCTCCAGTGGATGACCACTCCCAGCAAACCTACATAGGGGTTCCAAGGCTGTAAATCTTTACTGGAGCAGACAGCCTCCACCCACGGAGCAGCTGCTAGATTTGAATTACCAACCTTGTGGTCAGCCATCCAAATGTTTACCCCCTTTGAGAGGTGAGATCTAATTCTCCTCCTTCCCCTCCCACTGCCACTCCCCTCCCCCGCCCCCTCACTACCCTCCTCGAAATTGAGCTGACCTAAAGGATGTGTTTATCTAGGGCAGTGGCTCCTGAGTCATAGTTGGCTCTTTGAGTTGGCTCTTTGGCTCTGAAGTAGCATTGGAAACATTTGAAGGTTATTAGTTCAGATCATGGCGATTTCATTTGTTTGGAAAAAAACATTTTTAAGGCTCTTGAGTGATTTTAAAGTTGCTAGGAGGGACAGGATTGACTCTTTGGTCTCAAGAGTGTGCCGACCCCTGACCTAGTGGAGTGCAGCGGAGATCATATTGCATGGCTTATGACTTGAAGTTCCTGTTTGGACTTCGTTGAATACTCACTGTTAGAACCCAGCTGCCATGTGGAGAAGCCCAAGGAACCTCATGAAGAGGCCCTGGTTCCAGCTGTGTGTCCAGCACCAGCGTGCCACCCTGTGAATGAGAAACCTTGGAAGGAGATCTGCCTGCCTCCATTGAGGGACCCCGGAGCTGGTAACACATGGAGCCATGAGAAACAGCCCACAATGCAGATTTGGTGAGCAAGATAAATGGCATTTGTGTGTGAAGCCACTCCATTTGGGAATGCTGTGTTACATATCTAACAGTAGGTAACTAGGTTGCCTTATCAACGTCACCTAACCAACCTGAATTAGAATCAAGGTGTGACATGGGTGGGGAGGGATTCATTTTCTTTAATATTTGTACTTTAACAGGAAGTCCCTTCTAGCAAAAACAATACTTAATTGAAACCATCCCTGAAAAATCATCCCAGAAATTATTTTTGCATACTTAAGTGTTTTTTCTCTGACTTTATGAAAACAAATCTATCAAAGACCATCTACATTAGTAGAGATTTACTGCTTAAATTGAAAGCATTTAAGAAAACACACACACATTTGCCTGCAGAATGTCAGCAAAGTGCCATCAGCATAATTGTAGGATCGAAGTTGATGTCAAATGAGAAGTTACATGAATCTATGAATCACTGGAAATTAGACAGGGGGGCTACACAGTCTAAAGTAGCTCCCCACATTAGCTAAAAGCACAGAAAGCCTAAACCCTGTCATGTTTTTGTTTGGAACTCCCCTTTGCCCAAGACATGTGCTTGGCCCTTATTTTCAACTGCACAATTACATAGGGTGTGTTCTGCAGACTCAACTAGCTGAGTTGGCGAGAGATAGATTTCCTGGATGATGTATTTACTGCAAAGGGAAATCACAGGGTTACCGCTCCCCTTTCTCCTGAGCCTTTCTTAATTTGTACTTCCTTGTGGTCAGTACTGCCAGCAAGATACAGGAGTAGGGAGAGAGAGATGCACTGGAATGCGTGGCTGGTGGTGGAGTACTGATGAGAGTGCAATGTTTGGTAGTGAAACACTTGTTAGAACAGTCTGTATTGCCCTAGTGTGGAGTAGGGTGGCTGACTACCTCATCCTCATGATCCCCAGGACTGGTTGACCATCACACCATTGAGATCCATTAGCTTTTCACTGGCTGATTTTCAAGAGCAGATCTCCAGGCCTTTCTTCATAGGTTGTCTTAGTCTGGAAGCCCTGCTGATACCTGTTCAGAATTATCGCAATACATAAGCCTCTAGTGAAAGTTCAGTAACAGATATGCATTTAAGTTTGGTAGTTGCTGTGCCTTGGCTGGGAATTGAACCCTAGTCTCTAGCATATGAGGCAAGAATTCAGTCAGCAAGCCACCAGTGTAACTCAGAAAGTTGATAGATTTATTAGAATATAATAAGGGAAGTTAAAAAAAATAATAAAAAAAAAAATAAGGGAAGTTGCTGATATATATAGGTAAAGTGGGGGGGGGGGTTGGCAAACAATATCATATGAAGCAACTTGCTTGACATACACATAAATGGGTAAGAGTGAGTTAGAAAGATGTTTTATACAAAATCTTTAACATCTATTCTGTTGGACCAAGGGTTGATAAACCCTTTTAGAAAGGTCCAGGCTTTGCAGACCAGATAGTCTCTTTTGGACTAATCATCTCTTTCTAGTGTGAGAGCAGTCCTGGACACAGTACAAACAAATGGCTGAGACCCTATGCCAATAGCCTGTTATTTACGGACATGAAAAATGGAATCGCATAGCATTTTCACACGTCACAAAGCAACCCTCTCAATGTTTTTCAATGATTTGAAAATGTGAAAATCATTTTTAAGTCCTAGGTCATATGAAAATAGGCTACAGGCTAGATTTGGCCCATCATTTTTAGCTCATAGGACATAGTACATGGGTTCTCAAACTACAGCCCATGATCCACATGTGGCCCAATGAGGATATTTAGCCAGCCCGCCAGGAGTTTTTGCTGCTGCTGCTGTCCTGCTTAGCAGCCAACTCATCCTGGGCCTGCAGTGAATTTGTTCATAGTTGGTTTTTTTAAAAAAAACTATATAGTTGAGCCCCCCAATGGTCTGAGAGACAGTGAACTGGCCCACCTGTTTAAAAAATTGAGGACCCCTGCCATAGTGTGTCAATTCTCTGTTGTCATATGTTGGAGGAGGCATTAGATGATTTGCAAGAGAGGTGGCTTGCCTTCCATGCTCTACAATGTTGTACTTTAGAACTGCTTAAAACAAAAACATCATACTCTCATAATTTAAATAAGGAACCAATGTCCTCGTGGGGGACAAATATAAAAGCAAGTCTCTTCTCTGTATAAGAGCAATCCCAAGTCTTCAGAGACTCAGGTTCAAATGATCTATGATTCTATTCATTCAGGACCATCCATTCAGAATTTGGGTTGAAGGTCCCAATTACTCTCTTTACATGGAAGGGGCTTATTTATTAAGTTAGTAAACAGCTTTAAGACTAATGGTAGTACTTGTTATAAATTACTTTCATCTGCATACTCAAGCAGACCCATTAGAATGTCTGAGAATACCAGTAGTCTAGATGAAGAGGCTTGAAACGAATACTATCTTTCATTTTTAAAACTGTGTTACTCAGACTAATTCACACTAATCTCTCATTCACTCTTTAACTCATTACTCTTTCATGCTGCTTATTTTAGGCTAATTTGCAGTGTAGATATTTATGTTCTTTCGTCCATCTTTTGCTCTGTAAATTCCCTGACAACATAGTGCTTCAAAGCTTTTATCAAATCATTCAACAAATATTTATTGAGTGCTTCCCATGGACCAGGCATTATTCCAGCCCAGGGGACACTGCAGTAAACAAAGTTAATTTGGTGCTTTCATGGAGTACACGTTCATTTGTTGGATCTCATCGGATCTGAATTGATGTCTTCCTTCAAGGATGGCAAATTAGTTATGCATTGGGCTGCTAACCACAGTGTTGCAGTTCAAAAGCAACCATTCCCAGGGAGAGATGAGGCTTTCTACTCTTGTAAAATGTTCCAGTCTCTGAAACCCAAGGAGCAGCTCTGTCCTGCCCTATGTAGTCAGTATGAGTCAGAATTGACTTGATGGCAATGAGTCGGGACTTTTTGTCTTTGGTTGTGGTTGTTTGAACGTCTATTGTGTGCTGCCTTAAACACATTATATGTCTCCTATGTAGTATCCCATTTAATCCTTTCAATAACTCTGTAAGGTTCTATTTTTTTCATCATTTTGTTGGAAGCTCTTATAGATATTTTGACAATTCATAAGTATAAGGTTCTGTTATTATTCCTTTCCTTTCTTACAGATAAAAAGGTAGGCTTAAAGGAATTACAACTCTGCTCAAGATTATGTATCTGATAAATTATGGCATAATGTATGAGAAAGTGCCTACCACCGTGCCTGGAATACAGTGGGTGCTAATTGCATGTTCCTCTGCCTCCCCTTATCTCCATCTCTATCCCTTGCTGCATAGCTGCAGATATTGACATTTCTAACCCTTTGTGAATAGGTGATTATAATCTGGTAGGGAAAGCAATTTATGTTTCCTCATCCATGCCTCCTCAAACAATTTCCTTTTTTTCCCTAAAGCACTTTACTTTTTATTGCTATATATTTCCTGTACAATATAATTCAATGGTTTAAATGTTTATATATATATATATATATATATATATATATATATATATAAAATCACCATGTGAATGTTAGATCATTTTCTTGATTCCTGCATCCATTGTCATTAGGTCATCATTTCCCCACAGCGTCCCCTATCATAATCTCAGGGCTCTATTAATTTAGTTAGAGCCTCTATAGACTTAGCTACCCTGAAGTTAATATAAAGAAAATCATACCAAAAGGCAAATAAAAAAGAAACAAATAAAACCCATCAGCAGCAATAAAGCAAAAGAAAGCAGAAAATATTAAAAGCTAGAGAAAGTAAAAAATGGACCAAAAGGAAAAACAAGTGGTAGGGTGTTACATTTTAAGCTAACCATATCTGTAGTAATCTATTTCTCAATGCACTGTGTCTGAGGACAAGACTATCCACACATCTGGATAAAGATCTGAGGGAGTTCTATGGAGACTTCATCCCCCTGGGGGCCTCCATAAATAGATTTTAGGCTTCAACTGTCTTCCATGGCCTTCCCCAAACCAGGAGTTCAGAACTTAAGCTTTAATACGATTCCATTATTTAGTCTCAAATTTTATTATTTCCAATCCTTGAACTACATGGGCTGGTGTGTTTCTCCCATGGGGACTTAGCTGTCACCTCTTAGCTGGCAACTTGTTTTAAGTCACGTCTTTAAGAACACAGATGCTATTCTTTCTAATAGCTGAGCCCCTTCTGCTTTTTTCCACCACACTTTACTATAGCACCCAGATCTTCAATGATCACTTTATGAGGGAATGTATCAAGCAGGCAAAATAGCTAGAACTAATTGTATTTAAATTAGATTTTATGACTAAGTACAGATGATTTCTTTTTTTTCTTTTTTATCGATTTCTTTTTTTTAAAACATTTTATTGGGAGCTTATACAACTCTTATCACAATCAATACATCTATTATATGCAAAGCATATTTGTACATTTGTTGCTACCGTTCTCAAAACATTTTCTTTCTACTTAAACCCTTGGTATTAGCTCCTCATATTTCCCCTCCCATCTGCTCTCCTCTTCCTCCTGAACCCTTGATGATTCATAAATTATTATTATTTTGTCTTATGCCTCCCTTCACCCACTTCCCTGTTAAGCATACCCCAGGGAAGAGGTTGTATGTAGATCCTAGGTTATATGTAGGTTATATGTAATCGGTTCCTCCTTTCTACTCCACCCTTCTCAGTACTGGTTCTAAAGGAATCTTCTGTCCTGGATTCCCCATGTTTCCAGTTCCTATCTGTACTAGTGTACATCCTCTGGTCTAGTTGGATTTGTTTGGTAGAATCGGGATCATGATAGTGGGTAGAAGGAAGCATTTAAGAACTAGAGGAAAGATGCATATTTCATCATTGCTACTCTGTACCCTGACTGACTCATTTCCACCCCACAACCCTTCTCCAAGGGGAAGTCACTTCAACTACAGATGGACTTTGGGTCCCCAATCTGTACTGCCCCTCATTTATGATGATATGATATTTAGTTCTTTGATACCTGATAACTGATCCCTTTGACACCTCAATGTCACACAGGCTGGTGTGCTTCTGCCATATGGGCTTGCTTGCTTATGAGTTAGATAGCCACTTGTTTACTTTCAAGCCTTTAAGACCCCAGACACTATAACTTTCAATAGCTGGGCACCATCAGCTTTCATCACCACTTTTGCTTATACAAACATTTGTCTTCAGTGATCATGTTGGGAAGGTGAGCATCATGGAATGCCAATTTGATGGAACAAAGTGTTCTTGCATTGAGGAAGTACTGGAGTGGGGGATCCTATGCCCATCTACTTTCTTAATACTAATCCTATAAGTATATGCACATAGATCTATTATCCCATCATCAGATATAAATGTTTGCCTATGTACATACCTGTATTTAGACCTCTATAAATGCTTTTTGCCTCCCAGTTCTTGCCTCTATTTCCGTTTACTTTCCTCTTGTCCCACTATCATGCTCACCTTTCATTTGGGTTTCAGTAATTTCTCTCTGTTACATTCTCTTGATCAGTCCCTATCAGACATCTCACATCCACCTTGTCACTGATTTTGGATCACTTGTTGTTCTGTTATTCCTGGTTGGTCACACCACCTTCTTTCCCCCACCTCCCCATCTAGCATGATCCCTGTCTCTCCCACCCCTGGAACCATCAGTCCCATTGTTTTTTCCTCCAGACTGTTCATCCAGCCTATCTTATCTAGATAGACTTGCAGAGATAATAATAAGTACAAAAAAAAGACAACATAAGATGAAGTGACCAAAGAAAACAAAATTATAACAACAAAAAACCTAATGTCCAGGAAAAATATATAAATAAGTAAAAATTATAATAACAAAATAAAACCTGTATTTCAAGGTCTGTTTGTTGACCTCCAGAAGTGTCCCCCAGTTGTGTCCAATGGGGTGCCACATCCTGGCCCCAAAATAGATCCTTGGCACTCCCTTGGGAGCTCCATGCTTTGCTGCACACCCTGAGTGTTTTGCCTTGGTGTGGTAGAAAGCTTTATTAACAGGTTGACCTGGTGAAATTAACTCCAAGTGCACTACAAGCTGACATTTTTCATCCATTTGGGAAGTTGACAGATGTCCAAAACAAGGTTTGTCACCTTTTTTGAAATGAGAAAACCACTTGTACACTTGAGATTTTCCCATAGTAAAGTATATTGTCCTTGTAAAGTATATTGAACATCACAACAGTTTTTGCCTGAGAATTTTCTCTCTGCAGAAAATAAAAGTTCACAGCAGCATGCTGTTCTCTTAAATCAAAAAAGAGGCTTAAGCAAAACAGCTTTTATGAAAAAATTCACTGTGACCAGAGTGAACCTCCCCAAGAGACTTCATTGGGTGCATTAAGAGCAAGTTGCTCGATACAAGAGCTCAGGTCTGCCCAGCACAATTCTGGTTTGTTTGTTTGTTTGTTTGTTTCTTTGTGTGAGTACCTCCTCATATGCTGCCTCTTGAAAGGATAGAATATCAACAAATTCTTTTTGGCACAATGACTCTGTGTATTTTTTCCATCTTCTTTTGATGCTTCCTGTATCATTCAATATTTTGCCTGTAAAATCTTTTAATATTGCAATTCGAGGCTCGATATATTTAATTTTTTAGTTCTTTCAGTTTCTGATATGCTGAAAATATGATGTTCTTAATGGCATCCCAGACCTCCTTTGGTTATCAATGTGTTAATATTCAGTGTGTCAAATTTGTTTTCGAGATGGTCTCTAAATTCGGGTGGAAAATACTCAAGATTGGATTTTGGTTCTTGTAGACTTACTTTTATCTATTTCAAAACTTCAACCTGAATGTACATAAGAGCAGTTGATGGTCTGTTCTTCAGTCAGCCACTGGCCTTGTTTTGGATGGTGATACTGAACTTGTCTATTGTTTCTTCCCACAAATGTAGTCTAATTGTATTCCTATGTATTACATCTGATGAGATCCAGCTATAGTCATCATTTACGTTGTTCATAATTTTGTAAAAGGTATTTGCAATGAAGATCTTGAAAAAGTTTCTCATATGGTCTCCAACCTCATTTCTTTTTTCTTTTCTTTGTTCACTTTTTCCAATCTCATTTCTATCACTCATGATTTTCAGCTACTGATCCTTCTTCTTTGTTTCAAATTTCCACATTCCAGTCACTGGTAATTAACAATGCATTTTGATCACAGGTTTGATTAAGATTGCAGAAGTTGGTAGAACTCTTCCCCAAAAAGCTAGTGATAAGGGAATTAATGAAAAGGAATTCATTGTAATGATGCAGAGAAAACAGAGATAGTGCAGTACCCCAAGCTTAATAAGAGAGGCTGATTCCAACTCTAGACCTGATAAGTAAAGTAGATACAATACCTGGAGATTACCCAGTGACACAGTCACTGTGATAGTCTCCCCCCGGATCCCCTCCACCCCCCCACCCCCGCCAGTGCACAGTGACTCAGAGAAATCAGACACAGTGATGCGATTTCTCCAGCCTTCCTGCCATCTCCTGCTAGTACTCCAACGTAAAGGTCGATAGTGATCTTGAGGGACCAAACTTACTGCTATTATGCCAAGATGGGATCACAGCAGCCTCATAGGACAGAGAAGAGCTGTCTCTTTGTGTTCCAGAGGCTATAAATCTTTACAGGAACAGAGCAGAAACTGGGTTTGAATTGCTGACCTGTGGTTAGCACTCCCACTCGTAACCCACAGTGCCATCAGGGCTCCTTTCTCGAGGGGCAAGTAGAAGGTATTTAGCACAACTGCTCTCTCCCTGTCCCTGACTGGGAAGTGGAGAGATGGATTGCAGCTTCACAACTTTTCACACTTCTTGGTATTTGTGCAGAGCCAAATATTCTTGGCTCCAGCTGTTTAGCAGATGCTGCAGACACCAAGTAGACAGTTACAAATTACTTTTCATAATTGCACACCTGAAAAGGTCTCTGTTCACAGTTTAGCTGGAGGACACTGGGTTGAGGTTGGCACTGTTAGGTTTCATATAGCCTTTGAGACAGATTCATTTTCTCATTAGCTATACTTCTTATAAACTTCAATTTATTTATCAAATGAACATCTGCTGTCAAATATGTGAAGCTTAAAATCTGAATGTTTTTGAGACTTCTCAGAATAAAGACACAAGGAAATTATGCTACTTCCATATATATTTCTGATTAGACATATAATCTTAAATTTTTTTATACAGGTACCCTTGACTTTGGATTGCTGGCCCAGTGGCTTATTAATGGGTTATCACATTTTAGGAGTTCATCTTAGAGATAAATAGCTTGACTTGACAGTGCATAGTTTTCCTCTGATCTTTTGTATGTTAGAAGACTTTTGACATGTTTACCAGATTATTAATTGGGACAATCTCTGCCAGGAATCAATCATTTCAATCAACTGCATTTCTGGACCCTGTTTCACTACTATTATCTGTGTAGCTGGCAAAAGCTAGGATAAAATACTGAAATAAAATTTGAATATTAAAGACTCTGTTATGTCATAGCGCAACTAAGTATCTTTCGGTTCAGTCAATGTGACAGGTGTTAATAAAGAATAACTAGAATTCTTAGATATTACTTACATGAATGTAAACTGGTACAATCAATTAAAAAAATCTTTTAGTTCCACTAAGGCAAAACATTTAAGTATTCAAGTACCGGCTACTACACTACTTAGTACGTACGTACCCAAGAGAAATGAGTGCACATGTCCTCCAAAAGATACTCACAGGGTGTTTATCTCTATCTCACATCTAAGAGCACCAAATTAGAGATAAATAATCCAAAGGAACATCAATTAGGCATGGGGTAAAAAAATATTTTCTTACACCGAAATAGTTCACAGCAATCAAATGAATGAACTAACGGAGCACATAAAACCATGGGTAAATCTGAGATTGGAAGAAAACAAGACACCAGGAAAACCCAAGGCCCTTTTGTAAAAGTAACCCAAGTTAGAGAGTGAAAAACAGAGCAAAACAAAACTCCCCGCCATGGAGTTGAGTCCAACTCACAGGGACCGTGTAGGACAGGGTAGAACTGCCCCTGTGGGTTTCCGAGACTAGTTCTTTGTAGAGTTGAAAACTTCATCTTTCTCCAGAAAAGTAGTTGATGATTTCAAACAGCTGACCATGTAGTTAGTGGCCCACTGCATAACCACTATGCCACCATAAAACTAAATAATGGGGGTAGACATAAAAAAATAAATAGGCACCAGTGAGGAGGAGACAGGGCAGTGATGTGATTTGGATGGGGCATAATAAATGCTCCAATGATTAGGAAATTTGTATTTTTAAATGGGTAATGGTGCAAAGATAAACCTACATAAAAATTTATCACACTTAATGTGTTAGTTTGGGTAGACTAGAGAAACAAATTCATAAACACACAAATGTATATAAGGGAGAGGTTTATATATACAAGAGCAATTGGACATTGAGAAAAACATACCAGCCCAATCCAGATCAACTCCCTAAGTCTGATATTACCCTCTATGTCCAATACCAATCTTTTAAGTCTTCTTCAGACTCATGAAACATATGCAGTGACATCAAATGCAGGACAATCATAGGTCAGTTTGTATAAGCTCTGCATCCAGTGGCATTCTAAGCATCTCCATGCTGGCAGAGGTCTCTCTGTGGGCTTCTCCAGCTTCGTTACATCCATGTGGCTTGTCCGACTCAGGGAACTAGGGTGGTCTCATGTGTCTTGTCAGCTGCACTCTTGTCAGTAGAGCGTCTCCAAGGGACTGAGTAGTGAGTCTCTCACCTCCCTGGGGGAATTATAGCCAGATTTCCCAGAATTTTCAGGAGAAAGTCATGACCACACAGAGGTCTCATCGACTATCTCCAGATTCACTGCTACACTCTTAATCCTCAAATTGACACCAGATTGTGACTACCACACTGTATCTTTAGGATATTTTATTTTACACAGAATACTTTGTATTTTAATGAAAACACTTTTAAGTTTTAAAAAAGTTTATTGCATGTTATAGGTAAACTATCAAATGATGTAATAACAATGTTTGAAAAGCATATTAAAGCATTTACCTTGCTACTGAGATATAAGTACATAGATAGAACCTTTCTAGAAAGTTTGGCAATTTGTGTGAAAAAACCTTATAGACACAATTACCTTTCCACTTAGCAATAGCCTTAAAAAATAAATCTTAAGTATAATAGGTATATAGATAGATTTTATTCCAATACCCTTTGTAATACTATGCATTTAAAATCACCCAGTGTTCAACTTAGAGAATTGGTCAATAAATTCTGGAACAATTCATGATTATTTTTTTAAAAGATGGTGGTGTGTTACTTTCATATATTCTTCTAATGAGTGAAAAAGGTAAACATAGTGAAGATTTCAGAAAGCAATGTCGCTCACTCAAAAATGCATATGATTAAGGCATTTTAAATATGCATATGGAATGAAATTAATAAATGTGATGCACTGGTTTGCATGATGTGGCTCTTGTAGCCATAGTCTTTGTAACCCTCCACCAGCTACTAGGGTGAAACCATGCAAACAGAGTAGATGGAAATGTGTGACCTGTGCAGTAGTCAGTTTGGGCATCCCTTAGGTTGCCAAATAGGCCACTTCAGAAGCATAAAGGAAGAATATTCATTAACATTAAGCTACATAACAGGGAACATACCTTTGAGTCCCAAGGTCCCTGCATGCTTAACCTCCTCAATTCACATGAGAATTGCAGAGGAACAGTAGCAGCAGAATCAAGACTTAGAGCACCAGACAGCAACAAGTTCTCCAGAGCAGGAAAACTCGAGTGTCTTCAGGCAGAAGGCTTGTTCGCAGAATAGCTTGTCTCCAGGCTCTAATTGGACGTGCTAGGTTTGCCCAGCCTTGAAGCTAGAGCTGAGTGTCATAGGACTGACTGATGCTTATGGAAGAACAGACATTTATCATCAATGTTAAAGAAGCTTGGTAACATTTGTAACATTGCCTGATCAGGATAGAGGTCAAGGGACCATGTGACTTTGGAGATGCCAAGGAACAAAGAGAGGTGTGACAACAGGCATGGTGAGAAAAGATACTCCTGACTAGAACTGTACCTTGAGTAGTTCTTATCCTGAATTTTAACTTGTTCACTTCCCAAGAATAGTCCATAATTGTGATTGTGGTCTGAGAGTTCCACATTATAACAGATAATAACAGTGTGATCATTATAACAGATAATAAAGCCCAGAAGAGGAACATAGAGTGCCTTTGGAGAGATGGTCGGTATAAGAATTAAGGAGGATAGAGGGTCGAGGCATGTCTGATCTCTGCCTCATAACAGTTGACCTTGAAGTCATACTGAGTTTGGTTCTCTTTCTCCTTGAAAAGTCATTGGAGGTCAGATACTATTCCAATGCCATTCTTATCATAAATAGGAGGCATCTGATATCATATTATCCATATCCCTGAAAGTATTATAGGTCTCACGTTTGTTCCTTGAAAATGTTTTTATTCTCATAGTCTTTGGCTTAGCCTTAGATTTGTGTGGGATTTATATATCCAGAGCCAGCAATTGAAATCTTGTTCTGGCCCTGAAACCAATGAATTTGTCCAAAGCACCCTGTCTTGGTTTGTCAGATATGAAAAAGAAAGTTTTGGTGACTCACACAGGGATATCCCACTAGGCTAACCCAACCTGGGGTTTCAGGAGACTGGAATACAAAGAAGATGTTTTTAAAATAAAATTAAACATAGCAACATATTTAAACCCTTCCAGTGCTCTCCTTTCAGTTCCAGTGGGTTCTTATGGTGATTGGTGTTGCTTCCTTCATGCATTCGTTCCCAAGTATGCACTGAGCAGCAGCCATCAACCGCGCTCAGAGAGCTGAGAGCTGGTAGCATACAGAGAGGCTTCAAAGGGATGGTGGGAATATTGCATTATCTTTAAATTCCATTGTCTGTGAATTTTTTGAAGCTCCTTCAGATTGGACAGAATAATAGATTCCTGCTATCTTTCTTCATGGATACCCTTTCAGTGTCACCTCCTTTCCCATCCCATTGTTAACCTGACCAATCATTTCTCAACCCTTATTCCCAGCTGCGAATGGGTATTAATCTCAGAGCTGCTTGCTTCCATGGGTGTAACTGCTCTCCCAGCAACGGGCTTCTCTAACAAGTAAAGATGACCTTGACCTCTTCTGTCTTCTCTATAGCTCAGCAGTTACTTAGCCCACAGGGATCTGGAGCCCTCTCCTCATGAACTCCACTAAGAGTAACTTAATGTTGCATAAATCCTTGGCTGAAAGACTTGAGCATTATTCCATACACAAACACTAGGTTGTCTGAAGCCCACATGCTTCACCAGCTTGCTTGACTTTCAAAGACAGGAAAGGAAAACTAGAGAATCGTGTCAGCCATCGGTTGGTCTGAACCAGAGATATTTTCAGGAGCTGGTGGGAGATTCCAGTTCCAAGGCTCTTCAGATTCTGGAAACAGCAAGAATTATGCAAAGATGAGAGACAGAAGTAATCAGTAAAGGTGTGAACAAAGCATGAAAACAAAGGAGGGAAATCCCTCTCTGGAAACAAGCTTTCCTCCTGAGAAGAAAAACAAAAACTTGATTAAAAAAAAAAAAGTCTGTTGGCCTGGTGTAAGAAATGGAGCTTGGAGACTGTACAAAGGCTCCCTGCTCCATGAGGCTCTGTGAGTTCACTGTTTTGAAATTTGTGTCGGTCAGCTCAGGCATTTGTATAACTACTACTGGCTCTGCCTGAGACTGAGGACCCCACAAAGGTGAGGATGCCCCCAGCGGGGGGAGTGGGGTGCGGGGGAAGGAGAGGGCAAGGATTCATCCAAGAGGGAGGAAGAGCATACCAGCTCTGTGAAGTTGGACAGGAAGAGAGAAACAGCTTGGTTTGAGAAGTTATTCCTCATTCTTCTGATATTGAGCACCCACTCTGTGCCTTACATCACACTGGAACTGTATTTTGCCTGCCATGCCCCTAGTGCAGTTATGCACAGAGCGTGTTTAAGAGGAAAGTAGAGGAAAACGCACCAGAGTCCTCACAGTTGTTGTATCATGCTGGTGCGCAACGGACCATGTTCCTCCTCATGAGTTTCCTCTTGAATCCCATCCAAGGATCTTGCCACCAAATTCGGTTTGAGAATTCTGCCACCTCTTGTAATTTGAAAAACGATCCAGCATGCCTTTTAACAGGGTTCACATTGTTCTGGCAGGACTCCACCACTAACAGCACATTAACAGCAGTCATAACCACAAATCATATCCACATCGGTGACACTTTTCGGTGTGTTCTTAATGTGTTTTCACAGGGTACCTCAGGTAAAGTCAATGCTTTTCTGCCCTGGACTACTTCTGAGTACGATACAGCCTGCATCAGACTGTATTATTTTTTATTAGCTACATCCAAACCTCTTCTGATTCTTCCCAGAAGTTTGTTCCTAAAATTTGCCCCAAAGCCAACTTCATAATTACTCCCCGCTATTGAGTCGACACCGAGTCCTAGCGGCCCAAGAGGGCAGGGCAGCACTGCCCTGGTAAGTTTTGAAGATGGTAACTCGTCACAGGAGTAGAAAGCCCCGCCTTCCTTCCTCAGGGAGGCTGGCGATTTCAAACTGCTGACCTTGGGGATTGCAACCCAACACATTAACCACTCTGTCACCAGGTTTCTTACCTTCCCAGATCTCATCCACCCTCCATATCTACCACTTCCACATCCACGGATTCAACCAGTGGATCTGGCATACCAATGAATCATGGGTTGAACCATGGTTCTAGAGTACTGGGGCCAGGGAGAGGTGCAATTAGGTGGTCCAAGCAGACTCCCAAAGTTGAGTGAGCATATAGTGCTATTTATACAGTCTTTACATGGTATTGGAGGTTAGAAGTCATCTAGAGGTAGTTTCAAGCATATGGGAGAATGGGGGTCACTTGTATGTCTGTATAATGTCATTTTACACAGGGTCTGGAGTCTCACTGGATGTTGGAGTCAACAGGGGTCCCTGAAGCCAATGCCCACATGCTGATGGAAGACTGTACACAAATATGTAGTCAGTAAAAGCAAAGCGAGTTATTCTTTATATATTATTTGCTAGGTCCCCTGAAGCCTCAAAGGCCATTCCAGAGAAGTGAAGTGACTCTAAATCTTCAGCTTGGTTCTCAAGTCTCTTGATATTTATTACATGAGAAAAAAGAAAACTCCCCGCATCACTGAGTCTTGCTGACTCACAGGACCTCGTTGGGCAGTTTAACTGCTGCTTAAGGGTTCCCACTGCTCACCAGGGCGCCTTTGTGTGTTGGTGTGAAGAGCGCTTGCTCCTTCCCACCATCCATCCTCATCATCAGCACCCCTGCATTGTCATTAAAACTCCTGGTTCTTTAAAACAAGAATAGCGCACAAAAATATGTAGAAACTCGCTGACGTATTATTTGCCTAACCCACTGAGCATAGTCAAATACGTGAACCCACCAAGCGTAGTCAAATACATTTGAAATTCCCTGGCATGCTTCAGGGGTAATATATTGATCCTCAAAAAAATATAGATAGATAGATAGATAGATCCCCACCTACCTCCTCCTGCCACCCCCACCCCTACATTGTAAGCAGAGCAAAATCTTATCTAATGTCACAGATACTGGGAATTGTACAGAAATATAAGGAATCACTTTGATCCCAGTGTATTTTTGGATGAAGGAGTAAATGCTTGATTAGTGTTCAAAGATTTCAAGAGATCATCCAAGATCTTGGGCATGAATCTCTGCATTGCATGCTCCCTCGCACCCTCTGCTCCGGACCATCAAGAGCCGACTTTAGCCGTCAGTGTGGCGGGGACCGTGAGCACCTCCTGCTGCAGACAGCAGCCATCTCTGCACTGTGCCCTCTTTCGGGACTAGGGTCACTCTGGCCCCTGCTGCAGCAGTTTGGGAAGAGAGGCTTTTGAGTTGGTCAGGAGAAATAGGACTCAGGCCTCCTGGTTCCAGAGTCAGAAGGACCATGCCAGTATCCATCAAGAGGACTCTGATTCATGTTGGAGTCAGGGTTACACCACTCTGGGGAAGGGCAGTGGAGTAGCAACTAACCCTTCGTCAGCAAGAAGAAATTAAAAGAGACTTGAAAAACTACCCACGAGGATAAGTCATAGCTAATAAAGACACCCCATGTAGTGGAATCCAAGGATTTGATGAAAATGAAATGAAAAAGAATGCAGATTTGGGGAAATAAAGGAAGTTTTCAACCTTTGTTTGTTTCTCTGACACAGGAAGCAAAACGCCCATGTGCTCTGGTATTTCTAAGGAGTCCGTTGCTGTCCATGATTTTCAGAATGAAGTTCCCAAGACCACTAGGACCAGCATGCCCTGGGTGCTGTCTCTTGTCATTGGGTGCTGTCCAGTCAATCCTGTTTCAGAGTGACATCGTGTCACAGAGGAGAACTGCCCTGGGGACTGGGGGGAGGAGGGGAGCAGGCAGGTCCTATTCTTTCTAAGAGCAGCTGGTCAGGACTTTGTTCCACAGGACCTTGAGTGAGTTTGAACTGCTAACTTTTGGGTGAGCTATCAAGTGTTTTTATTACCTTGTTGCTACCAGATTTATTAAGTCTAAGTCTTTAAGGTGCAGAGCAAAGAAAATGCATTTACTAAATTCCCTAAGTGATTCTTCTGTCTTCTAAACTTTGAGAATCTTCACTGTAAGAGGTACGGGGAAATTGTACTTTTATGTATGTGTTATTATTATTTCATTCTTACCGCTTCAGGTATTTTTCCCCTGTTTCTGTTGGGTTTTCCAGATTGTGAAGCCCAAAAGGAGTAGAGACATAGAGATAAGAACTGATGCAGGAATTTATAGGGGAGGGAGGGGGGAGGGATGGGAGATGGGGAGGATGAGAGGGTTAAGGAAGCAAACCATATATGTGGAAAGTGGGAGGAGCTCTCTCTAGAACTGATCATGATTTTAACATTTGAGAAGAGGGAGAGAAAAATTGTTCTAAACTTGACTGTGATAATAATTGTACAACCCTTCATGATATGATTGAACTATTTGTGATATGTGGCTAAGTGTTAATAAAACTGTTAAAAAACAAAAGAAACAATATATATTTGGATATTGTACACACAGAAACAAAAGATTTACAGTCTCAAAATGAGTGCTGTTCTTTTCTGGCTTATAGGGTCACTGTGATTTGGAAATGACATGGCATGGAATGGCAATGCGTTTGGATTTGATTAGTCTACAAGTTGAAGCAAAGTCAACTTGTATGTTGCTATTGAGTGGATTCATTGCCCATCAAAAGGCAGATGCTTGGTAAAAGTGTTGCTATTACAATTTGAATTCATACCTTCAATGGTTCATTCCAATGGTTGGAAGTTCTATCACCAGTGGATGGCTGCAGGCAAGTTTGCTCAGTGATGCACTTGTCTCATCTTGTTGAAGTGGCTTTAAATTTAATAATTTCTAAGGAAACCTACTGGGCCAGTTAAATTCAAGGCAGAGCTATCAGCTCAGAAGCTTATGCCAACTGGGTTTTGTGTTTCCAAAGGGGTAATCTTGATAGATTTCCTCAAAGGACCGAGGATGATCATGGGAGCTTAAAATGAAGAAGTCTGAAGATTGAAAACTGCACTGGTGAGAAAAAGGTCAGGAAAGTTGCACCAAGGAATTCCCCCATCACGCTAGCACACCCGTTCATTCTTTGAGAGTAGCAAGCTCTGTCTTAGAGACTTGCCTCGGGAAACTTTATCCCATCCACCCTACAGCCCTGGTTTTGTCTCTTCAGACTTCTTTTTGTTTCTCAAACTCAGAAGAGTTGAAAAGGAGCGTGGCTGGAGTCAGTGAAAGATGACAAAACTGTTGTTTTGACATGGTGTAAATTAAAGCGCACAGAATTTGGGGTGGGGGGGAAGGGTTAGAAAGAGATAAACACTGCCTTAAGAAGGACATAGACCTAGCTGGAGGATATGTCAAGAAACAATAGCTTCACATTTAGATTTTTTAAAAATAATGTTTAAATAGTTTCCTTGGCACATGATCCACATATCATGTGATTTAGTCATTCACTCATATTACTCAGCAATCATCATCACAAGCAATTCAGAATATTTTCTTTTTGTGCTTATCGTTTTATCTCCCCCTCTGCCCCCAAACATCTCCTGCCATCCCCCTAGACCAGAGGCCCTCAAACTTTTAAAACTCAAAAGTTCGCTGTCCCTCGGACCGTTGGAAGGCTGGACTATAGTTTTAAAAGCAACTATGAACAAATTCACTGTGGGCCTGGGATAAGTCGGCTGCTGAGCAGGGAGGGAGCGGCAGCAAAAACACCTGGCTGCTGGATAAGTGTCCTCAGCGGGCCACATGTGGCCCGCGTGCCATAGTTTGAGGACCCCTGCCCTAGACAATTATCAACCCAATTGCTGTCTATATAGATTCATATATCCTGGATTTCATGTATAGAAAACCATTCAAAACACAAAGACAGGAAACAAACAAAACTAACAACACAGTGATTAGATAAAACCTCAATCAATAGAAAAACCTTAATAAAAAAAATGCAGTAAATATTAAAAAGCGAAACAACTTTAAAATGGGTCAAAAGGAAGATCACCTGATAAGGTATTACATTTTAATATCTGTATTTTAATATGTGTATCTGCCACAATCGACTTTGTGATGCACTCTGCCTGGTAGCAAGACTAGTCACATCCCTGGATATATTCAGAGGGGATTCATTAGAAACTTAACCCATAGGTTTTATGAGCTTGTGGCGATACCTTTTGACTTTCTTCATATGTAAATTTTCTCAGCTTCAGTGTGCTCATCTACAAAAGGAGTTAATAAAGATGTTTGTATGGAGGTCATTTGTGAGGATTTTATTAAACACATTATAGAAAGTGGTTCACATGATGTCTGTCCCATATTAAGTGCTCTGTATGCGGTAGGTCTCTTACTGCTATAAAGAAAAGAATCCTGTGACAAGAGGGGGAGGATGTAGTTTCTAGTAATTGGGAAAGACTTCTTTAAGGAAGGCCAAGAAGTTGGGGGGGGGGGTTTTGAGGGAATTAAGGGCAAGGTGGAGATCATTCCATCCCAGGAGAGCATAACCTACAAAAACACAATGTGAAAAGGCACAGGGGGCTGTGGGTGAATGCCTGAGATACAGAGTGGAGGGTGAGAGAACTGTAGAATGTTGGTCATTTGTGGAAGTGGTCATTTGTGGAAGGTCTCGAATGGTGAGCACCATCAGATTAATTTCTCCTAGTAATTAATACTCAGTTTATATATATGTATCCTATTTTTGCTTGTGTAATACTTAAAGTCCTAGCCATGGCTAATTTAGTGGCAAAAAGAATTCTCTGGCAGCCTTACGAGGCTACATTCAAGGCTACGGAAGTCCTTGGGCTTAGCTCCCCTCAGCCCCACCCTGGCCATTCCTATGCATCCGCACCAGGGCTGAGCCACCCCAAAATGAATTATGATTCTCTGTTACTGTCAGAGGAGCCTTGGTGACATTGTGGATTACGCAGTGAAGCCCAAGGGGGAGTTCTACAGTGCCTCATCCAGTGTTCTGCGTCAGAATCCACATGATGGCGTGGGCTTGGTTTGCCCAGGTTTCCAGGGCCTGTGGGGCAGGGAGCAGAAGGAGAGCCCACAGGGTGCTGCAGAGATTCAGAAGGATGCCCAGACAATGGTGACCACAGGGGGATTGTAGCTGGTGTCTGCTCGGGTGTGGGTTTGTTTCACACCCCCTCAGAGGTTCTAGGAACCCAGCGTGTTACAGAAGTCAATGCGATGCCATTGGTCTCGGTAACACTTAATCCGCCACCTCCAACCCCCCGCCCCCCCATTCAGCATTTTCAATATTCATGCTGCACGGTGAGGACTTGAATGTTTTCCAATTAAAAGCCCTCGGAGCAGTTCTCTCTGGCCTCGGCACCTGGCACTGGAGAAGGCTCCAATGTCTCCATAGGAAACAGACAGGAGAGGAATGTATGTAAAACCAGAGTTATTGTGATATTGCCCCAGGGGAGTGAGGCCCGAAACCAGACTCCCCCTACCACCCCTTTTTTTGAAGCTTGTTATTTTAAAAATCATTTTATTGGGAGTTTGTACAACCCATAGCCCTCCAGGGGGCAACACTGGAGACACAGTGTGGGGATTGTGCCCGATCTGACCCCACCACACCGAGGCAAAACACTAAGGGCGTGCAACAGAACAGCAAGGGGGGTGGGGTGGGGGCAGATCAAAGAAGTCCTGAGGGAATATCAAAACCAGACACTTTCATGGGGCAAGCTTGCACTTTGGCTGGACTATACTTTTTTCTTTCTTTTTTTTTGCTTCATATGTGCACAGGCCAGAAGCAGCACATGGGGACTTGTAGGATATAAAAAGACTTTTCCCCAGCTTTGTCTCCTCCAGAGATATGCCAAACATTAGAGGCCGTTTGCCAGCACATGGGGAGAGGGCAGATGCTTAGAGACATTCTCCCTGTAGGCATTCAGCCATCCCGAGCAGTCAGACACTGCTGATTATCCCACATAGGTGGGTCTCCCTCCATGTGTCAAGAGCAATGGATTCCTTTCCATAGAAAGCTTGGACTAAGTCAAGTCTCCAGCTCCAGGGCATTCAAGGTTAGACCGCCATCCTGAACCTGGATCTGCCCATCTTGTCACACGTGTACCCCAATCCCTGGCCTTCCTATGGCGTGTGTACCCCCGAGATCATCCCCCTCCATTACTGTACTACTTACAGTCCAACCCCTTCCTGTGATGTAATGTCTTTACCTGTAATTATGGGGCTTGCATGGAAGCCTTGGTTAGTAATAAATCCCCCTCTCTCCCCCCCAGTCCCCTCTCTTCCCTGCAATTCCCACCTTCCACATCCACACACAGACTATCGAGCGGGGCTGAGGTGAGCATGCTACCGTGAAATGTGTCTGACTCCTTTATTTCACTCTCTCTTCCTCTCTATGACCTTACTACAGTCTACACGTTATCGCTGTACAGTCGCGCCTGCTGGGCCTGTGACGATTTCCTAGGGGCTGGCTCCCCTGACAGGGACTGAATTGGCGCACCGTCAGGTCCCGAGCAAGCAGGACGTACCATACCCCTTGACATGTGCTCACACTCTGAGCATAGACATGGCCACACGCCTCATCTTCTGCTTCTGCAGTGGAGTCAGCTGGGGCGTGTGGCCACGTCTACACTCTTGAGTGTGAGTATTTGTCAAAGTTTTCATTGGCTGCTTGTTGGAAATGGATTTCCAAACTTTCCTCCTACTCTATCCTAACCTGGAAGTCCCTCTGAAACTATTTAGCCTCAAGCCTCTACTGACTGGTGGTGGCTGCACATGAGGTACACACATCAATAGAGAATGGGACCTGTCCCGGATTCACAGTCAAATCTGAGTTTCAACAGCACCGTGTGTAGGAATGAAAACTAAATATACAAGTGTTTCTAAATACATTAATTTGGCAATGTCAGGTAATCACTGGGTTTGTGTGTGTGTGTGTGTGTGTGTGTGTGTGTGGCGGGGTGGGGGGAGAGTTTGGTTTGCCTTGAATCCGTTGGTGAATGTTTACATATATTCAAACAGGTTGCTTTTAGGCCGTGTATGTTATAATAGGTACTTTCAATCACAATACTTTCAGTGCTTGCCTTCAATCACCGTAACTACTAGGAATGCCTTGCATTTCTATAAAGTACCTTTTATTTCTACGTTATTTAATGTTTTGTTGGTGATCTTGAGGATATATAAAGTAGAGTAAACACCATTTCAGCCATCTCTTTGTATACAATTCAGTGATGTTGATGGCATACCGTATTTTTCGGACCATAAAACACACCTGCCCATAAGACACACCTAGTTTTTAAAGTAGGAAAACAAGAAAAAAACATTCTGAATGAAATAGTACCAATATACTAAAATGTTGTGGGGTACCACACCTTAGGACCAGAAGATATTCTCATTCTGCCCCCACTTTTTTTAATTAAAAATTGTTTTATTGGGGGCTTGTACATCATTTTTCACAATACATAAATAAACAAACTGTGCCAAGCTTCTTCACATGTTCATTGCTATCATCATTCTCCAAACATCCACCTTTCCCCTTGAGCCCTTGATTCGGCTTTTCCATCCTTTCCCCTCTTCCCCTGCTCTCCCTTCCCCACCAACCCTCAATACATTATTATTGTTCTGTCATATCTTACACTGCCCAAACTCTCCGCCAACCCACTCCTTTGATTCCCATCCTTCCAATAGGAGCTTGTGTGTATATCCTTGCAGTTGGTTCCATCTCTCGACCCCACCTTCTCTCCACCCATCCAGCACCTCCAATTTCACCACTGGCCCGAAGAGGCTCATCCGTCTTGGTTTCCCCATTTTTCCAGCTCTCCTATCTACTAGTGTACCTTCTCCAGTCCATCTGGATTTGTAAGGTAGAGTTGGGACCATGATGGTTGGGGGGTAGGAAGGCTTTAGGATCTAGAGGAAACTTGTGTGCATCATCACTGCCCAGCTGCACCTTGACTGGTCTGCCTCCATATGACTCCCCTGTAAAGGGGTGACCAATTACCCACCAGTGGGTCTTAGGTCTCAACCCTGATCTCCCCCTCATTTGTAATTATGTGATTCTTGATCATTGATGCTGGACACCTACTCCCTTTGGCCCCTCTTGATCACACATGGTGGTGTGCTTCTTCCATGTGGACTTTGCTGTTTCTGTGCTGAACCGCAACTCGTTTATCTTCAAGTCTTTGAAACTCCAGACATTCAATCATTTGGTAGCTGGGCACCATCGTTTCTTCTACTCTGTTTGCCTCTGTATCCATTTGTCTTTAGCGATCATATTGGGAGTCAGTTGGTCCATTGATTTTGATTTTTGTTCTTTGATGCCTGATTCCTAATCATTTCAGCACCTCATGATCGCACAGGCAAATGAGCTTCTTTTATGGTTGGTCTTGTTGCTCCTGAGCTGGATGACTGCTTGTTTATGCTCAAGTCTTTAAGATCCCAGAAGCTATATCTTTTAATAGCTGGGCACCATCAGCTTTCTTCACCACTCTTGCTCATGTACCCACATGTCTGTGGGCACCTTGGGGATGTGTGCACACAGTCATATGTGTGTCCCTCCCCCCCCCCCCCCATTTGATGTCTGTTGCCTAGATCTTTCACCACCTTGTGGTCATGCTGGCTGTTGTGCTTCTTCTGGGTGGGTGTGGTTTCTTCTCAGGCAAATGGTCTATTGTTTATATTCAGGCTTTTAAGACCCCAGACGATATATCCTTTGATAGTTGGGCTCCATCAGCTTTCTTCACCACATTTGCTTATGCACCCATTTTACTTCAGTGATCATATTGGGCCAGTGAGCCTTGTGGAATACCAGATTCATAGAACACAGTGTTCTTGCATTAAGGGATGAGATGCCCCCACTTTTGAGGTCCAAAAATATGGCTACTTTAAGTTCTGCCTGCCATCCTTACCCTCCTTTTCTGAATCTTCCCTCCTCCAGTGATACTCACTCCCTGTTCCCTGTGATTCCCATCTAGTCTTTTGAGTTGCTGTTATCAGTTCGATCCCCTACAGGCCAAAGAGAAAAGGGAGCTAAAGAAACAGAGCTAGGGCCTGTCAGGGAAAGCATCTGGGGAGATTGTAATGAGAGGATAGTTATGGACTTTCCTCACCACTGCCATCAGCCAGTGTCGGGTCTTCCCAACCCTGTTAGTGGCAGTCAGCCTCCTCGCTCCCCAGAAAAGCAGCTGGTGGATTTGAATCTCCATCGTTGAGGCTACCAGCCCAGCACTTACTCAACTGCACCACCGGGGTCCTCTCTTCTATGGCGAGCTCATCGTCTAGGATGTGGGAAGCACATTTCATGCATAGCCAAGGTTGGTTTTTGAAACCACTCTTAAAAGCAAAATCATATATATATATATATATATATATATGTATATATATATTTAAACACAAAGCAGAGAAAACAAATACTGTACCTACAGTGATGGCTTTCCACATAGACATCCTAACCAAGACTCTGAAAAGGGTGGGGTTTTAGAAATTCACACGACATAAATTACATGTGGATTTCCCCATTGCTGGGGAGGTCGGTTGCTCAAGGCTCAACTACATTTTGCAGTCTTTGAAAATAAAAACCCTCCCGTGCTCTTCCTCACTTTTGACTCCAACCCTGCCACTCTGCCGCCCTTCCTCCTCGACACAGGCTGACTTCTTGTCCTCATGCTCACTTTCCCACTGCACTGCCGGCCGCAGGGAGGCCAGGTGTCTGGGGCAGGCCCAGTGGTTTCCATGTGAATCACTACAGGAGAACTCAGATGATTGCTTCCAGCAGAATGGGTCCACAAGCCAGCCTTGCAGAGGTTACACTTCACATTTCTGAGGTATTTGTAAAGTGAAGGTCACACCTGTCTCATCGGATTTTCATAAGATCCAGACAGGATGATTTGTGGGACGTGTTGAACCAAGTGTCTGCTGCACTGATAAGCAACTGAAAGAAATGTTACCCGTTGCTTTGCTCGACCGGCTCTTTGTTGGCGTTTCTCGGCTACTGTGTTTCCTTGTTTCCCTCCTCTGCTCATCAGCCTGTCTGATCCTCTATGATTTCAGAGTGTGTTGGAATTTATTATTACACAAATATTTACCAAGCTCCTAGTTCATGCCCAGAAATTTCCTTGGCTCTAAAGACAGAGCAGGGAACAAAATTGAGTCACTGGTTTCATTTAGGAGTAGAAGACTTTTAGAAGTATGTATGTATGTATATATGTGTATATATATATACACACATACATATATATAGTCAACTATTGCATCTCTTATTTATTTAATTGCACCTTTATAGATCAGTGGGTCTCAACCTTCCTAATGCCATGACCCTTTAATGCAGTTCCTCATATTGTGGTGACTCCCCCAACCATAAAATTATTTTCATGGCGACTTCACTTTGCTACTTTTATGAATCAGGCAGCTTTTGTGAAAGGGGTCTCGACCCACAGGTTGACAAACACTGTTGTAGATAGCTATGCTTTGTTTGTAGCTGCCATGAGTCCGTTCTGACCTATAGTGACCCCATGAAAAACCGAAAAAAAAAACACTGCCAAGTTCTGTGCCGTCCTTACGATTGCTGCCATCTGTGAGCCTGTTCTCCTTTTGTGCTGACTCCCTACTTCACCCAGCATGATGCCCTTTCCCAGGGAGGTACAGAAGTAAGTCTATGCATACTTGCTTCTAAGGAGTATTCTGATTATGCTTTTCCCAAGACAGATTGTTTTCTTCCTTTAGCAGTCCTACAGTACCTACAGTGTTCTTTGCCAACCATAATTTCCATGCATTAATCCTGACTTCATCCTACCATATGCATTGTCCAGCCTTCACAGGCATGTGAGACCATTGAAAACACCTTAGCTAGGACCGGGCGCAGCTCAGCCTTCAAAGTGGCATGTCTGCTTTCTAGCACTGTAAAGAGGCCTGGCGCAGCAGATGCGCCCCCTGCAGTACCCTGTTTGACTTCTTGGCCGCTGCCTCCCTGAGTGTTGACTGTGGACCCTAGTCAGCTGACTTCCTTATTCACGGCGAGGCTTGCTGCTTATCACGACACTGTTCGTTTGGGCTAGTCGTGAGAGTCTTTGCCTCTCCTTTATGCTACAGTGTATGCTCTGCCGAACGCTGTAGGCCTTCATCTCCATCAGTAAGTGTGGAAGTGATAGATGGTAGAACAGAATATATAAGCCGCCCCAGTGGCACAACACTTAAGCATCAGCTACTAGCTGAAAGGTCTGTGGTTCAAACCCACAGAACAAAAAGTGATCGTCTTGGAAACCCTCTTAGGCAATTCTGCTCTGGTCTATGGAATCACTGTGATCTATTTGACTGTTCGTGTACATGATACAAATGATTTAAAATGTACATATTATACATCATGCCCTTGTGGTGCTGTCAGATAAGCGCTGGATTACTAACTTCAAGGTTGGTGGTTCAAGCCCACCGCCCAGTCTGTGGGGAAAAGATGAAGCTGTCTGTGTCATAAATATGTGCAGCCCTGAACACTCTGCATCGGCTTGCTATGAGTCAGAATCAACTCGGTGGCAGTGAGTTAGGTTATGTTGTATATACTATGGCATATTTTACACAAAAGAAAATATCACATAACATGTAAATATATTTCATTTATTATGTTTACTATGGTACTGTAATATATATCACAATATACATCAGATGGATCGCTATCCTATCAGATGTGAATAAGTTTTAGAAAGCAGAGAAAAGATGATGGATACATGTTGTAATTTGGAATAAGATGCCCAGAGAAGTCTTTGCTGACAGGTTGATAGTTGACTCATGACCTAGCGGAAGTCAGGGCATGAGTGGTACATGACGGATGCCTCGAGCAGCGGTCCTCCACCTTCCTAAGGCAGGGACCCTTTAAGACGGCTCCTCATGTGGTGGTGACCCCCAAACATAAAATTATCTTCTTCGCTACTTCATAAGTGTAATTTTGCTACTGTGCCTGTGAAAGGGTCGTTCTCCCCCCAAAGAGGCTGCCACCCACAGGTGGGGAACCGCTGCTGTAGAGGAAGGCTCTTCCAGGCAAATGGCACAGCAAGGACCACGGCTTGAGGTGGGGGGGCACTTGTGTGCATAAGTCAGAGGAACTGTGTTGGACTGCAAGCCTCATGGGCAGCAGTTTGAGACCACCAGCAGCTCCAGGGGAGAGACTGCACTTTCTACTCTCGTAAGTAAGTAGTCTTGGAGACTCACAGGAGGTCACTAGGGGCCTGCAGCGCCTGGATGGCAGTGAGTTTGGTTTGGGTTGAGTTGTCTGGGGAAGGTGGCGAGAGTGGTAGGAGCCCAGGCTAGGGAAGGGGCAGGACAGAGCATGCGGACTTTGCTTTCTTCTGAGTGGAATTGGAAACGATTGGAGGGTTTAGAGTGGAAGAATGGCATGTATTTTATTTTAAAGCAATCAATTCCTCTGCCTGCTGGGTGGGAAATGAATTATAGGGATACAAAGATAGAAGCAGGAGCCTGCTTATGCAGCTATTGAAATAGTCCAGTTTAAAAACAAAATTATTCCTGACCTCCTCCTTCCCATCACTCTTATTCTCTCTCTCTCTCTCTCTCTCTCTCTCTCTCTCTCTCTCTCTCTCCTCAGTATGTCCCAAAGTACTCATGATCCTCCAATCCTCTTCCTTGCCCTTCCCAGCCCCCCAGTTCAGGAACAAGTTGTGTACGTGTGAAGCTTGGGAGCCTGTCTCACACCCTCCTTCCCTTTGACACATTGCATCTAGAAAATCACTACGTCCAAACCTCACAAACCTCTGACCTGGGTCTTGTCCAGGTCTCCATCACTTCTTCCCTAGCCCCTTAGGCTGAAACTTGCCCGTGTGGTGACTTTGTATCTGTTTTGTTCTCTTCAACTTACTCCTCTGGTTGTAAGTTGATGTTTGTCACAAAAGATGGCAAATTCTCTAGTGATAAAAAGAAAGTTCCTATAGCAATGTGCCTTTCCCACAGTGGGACAGGCTTTCAAGCTATTGAAAGGAATACAACACTTTGTAATATCTAAATTATTTGCTTCGGGATGACCTCACTGGACTGGGGAGCTACCCAAGGACTAAAGGTATCCCACTAATATTTACATAACTAAACTGCTCCTTCTCAGAACAAAAGGTACTTTTGCCCCAGTTAAGAGTTTTGGAATCTTCCCTGAGGCACAGGAAGTCTATTTTTGCTTTTGAATAACATTTTTGTGTACACATCCTACTGTTCCCTAAAGGACTCTGCTATATAGTAAGATAATTTTTTAATTAGAAAGGGAAAAAAGAGGGGAGTAGGCAAAAGGGCTCAAGAAGTTTATGGAAAAATTACCTGATTTTGTCATTTAACTTTTTCATGAACTTTTGGAAGTGCCCTCAGATATGTTTACTTCTTTTCAGTTTTACCAGAAATACTTGGACTAAAGCAAGAGCTTATCACAGTAAAATGGCAGCAAGCATGATCTAAGTCAACAACAACACAACAGATTTTTAAAAAACCCAAACTCACTGCCTTGAGTCAATGCTGACTTACCCTCACCCCACCGTGGTTTTCTGAGACTGAAACTGTTTATGGGCAAAGAAGGGGCCTTCTTTCTCCCAAAGAGTTGCTCAAGGTTCCAACTGCAACCACATCGCCTGGCCTCCCGAACCGACAATGGATCATAATAACTGTAGCATATAATTTCTCACCTTAGACCCGACTGCTGTCTTCTGATTGCCCTGGCAATAAATGTAAGGTTCCCTCATCTGGCCTCCCATCCCCTTAATGAGCCAGCACTCATCTCCTTCTTGGTCTCATCACCTATTACTTGACTTTCCATCAATTCTAGATTTATTTCCACACTCAGATTTATAGCACTTCCCCTTTCAGTTCTCATTCTCTACTTTTTCTGCACCCAGCTCAAAAACAGTCTTCTTTAGGCCTACCTCTGTATCAGTCATCTCCAGACAGAGTGTCACTGTCAAGTGCTCCTCTCACACCCATATCTCTTCCTCAGGGCCCCACTGACACCGTACCAACTTGTGTAATATCTGCCCTCTCTGATCAGGGCCGTGTTCCGTTTGACTGGGTGCTGCTGGTGATCTCAATCACGGGCAGCTTTGGGAAGCCTGGTGGGAACCTGACACACAGTAGGCGCTCAAGAGGGAACTCATAGCTGGCAATAATGAGCCACTGTTGCTGGCTGTGGGGTGCCACTGAGTCAGCTCTGCTCCACAGAGACCCTGTGTGCCACAACGCGAAACCCCGCATGGCCCTGCACATCCTCAAAATGGTGACAAGCACGGGCTCAATCGGGCTCATCGATGGCTTTCCTCTCTTTTGCTCCCCTTCCACTTTACCAAACATGATGGCATTCTCCAGGGGCTGGTCTCTCTCCCCTCCCACCCTAACCACCCCCCCACCCCACCCCCGACAATCCGTTCAAACTGTGTAAGATGAAGTCTTGCCATTTTTGCCTCTGAGGAGCATTCTGACCTACTTCCTCTAATGCAGATCGGTTCATCCTTTTAGCAGCCCATGGTACTTTGAATATTCCTCTCCAGCACCACGAACCGAGTGCCTCCATTCCTCTACAGTTTCCCTTATTCATTGACATTTTTAAAGTACCGAAAGAACAAAACTATCAACCAAGAATATGATACATTGGCCAACACATTTTGGTGACTCAAATGTTAGACTTGGGTTTGGGCATATTTGACCTGCTGATTCTAAGAATCCTATACCAGTGATATTTATCCTTCAAGAATCAGAGTAAATTAAAACATTCTCTGGCAATCAGAAGCTGAGAGAGCACGTGTTTATCAGAATGGACTTTCAAAAAGTACTAAATGGAAGCTGGTAGATGCAAGAAATCAGTCAGAAAAAATTAAGTCGGTGCGATATATAAAAAGAAAGATTCCGAGTAGAAAGAAATGCCCAGACATGTTTTAGGGCTGGTGATAAGGTATTGATTGTGGAAACAGATTATCTTAAGGTGTCATCTGAGAAAGGGATGTCCCGGGTTATCGGTAACACGGTGCATTAGTGGGACACTTTGAACTTCATTTCCTTCTTCTCGGAAGGCAGGACCATCACCATAGCCCATAGCTTAAGCAAGGTCCGTGGGAAGAAGCTCAGAGCTCAGGAGCTCAGACCGGGGAGCTGAGTCACAGAAAGTCTGACCTTCAACTAAGATAGGTAAATACTTTCCCTCCCCCCGCCCACCGGGAAGCAGCTGAAACACAGCATTCCGCAGGTGCTCACGTATAACTCCCCTCCAGACCCTGGACTAATTGGCTAAAGATATTCTTGCTTCTTTGTTTGTATTCAAGCAAATTGTCAACAGAACTTGTCACAAAATGCAGGATATATGACAAGAACTGTATATAAACCCTTCTTGAATACAGTTCTGGACTTTGGAGTACCTATACTCTTTGTGCCCCCTACACCCCCCACTGTATTTTGTCTCTTGTCTTATTGCGTATCTATCTTTCTCAGTTGTGACCGAACCCCTCTTGAGCCCCGATTCAACTTGTGAGAGAGCTGACTCTAACTCACAGTTCATGATTGGTGACTCTGTTTTCCTTCATGCTTTTAATTACAAATATATAAAGGGCAATGATAAAATTATGGTATAGGGCATATGAAATAGGAAGATGTAATTAAGACAATCACAAATGACAAGGATAGGCCAAGTATAAATAAAGTATTTCTTGTGTTACTTAAGTTAAATTGCTACCAACTTACTCAATAATGTTATAAATACAAGCTCTTAAGTGTAATATTCATGATCATTACTAAGAAAATATTCCAAGAATATATTTACAATAGGAAACAAGAAGGAAATAAAAAGAACTCTCACTACAATAATACACAGAACCCCAACGCAAACAGTACTCAAGGAAAACAACAATTTAAAACAAACAAAATACAAATAACAAAATAGAAAGTAAGTCACTTCTTATCAGTATTTACTGTGAGTGTAAATGGGTAAAATGTTCCAAGTAAAAGGCAGAGAGTGGAAGGATGAGTTTGGTTTTTTTTTAAGAAGACTAACTAGCCCATTTATGAGAGCTACACTTTAAACTCAGAGGCACAAATAGGTTCCAAGTGAAAGCATAGGGAGAAAATACATTCTATGTAAATAACAAATGAGAACTAGTGGGAGGGATGAAGTAATCACTTGGTATGGCATTTCTAGTATTGGTATTTATAACTCCTACCAAATAACTTTTTATTTCTGAAGTATAAAAGAGATGGAAACACTGTCTTCAGAAGTGAATAAATCCAGATGAAGTAGATCAATAAACAATGACTTCATGGAAGCTATACATATGCCCATTGTATGAGCCAAACATGGGTTTCCATGGCTCTGTCATTATATCTCTTAGTTTACCTTCATATTCTGGTGCCCTGATATTGGGTGTGTACATACTTGTGATCATTAAGCCTTCTTGACCAATGGAATAGAAATGAGAATCCAGAAATAAACCCATTCATCTCTGATCCATTGTGTCAAGCACATTTGCAGTTAGTAGGAAGACCAAAGAAGAATTGAATTGTGGGGCTGGTAAAGCCTAGCCTGGGTGGCCAGCTGAACAACCAAATCTTGTGGAGAAAGTACAGCTAGAATGCTACTTAGAGGACAAGGCTGATGAGATTTCCTCTCACGTGCTTTGGTCAGGCTATTAAGAGAGCCCAGTCCCTGGAAAAGGACATCATGCTTACTAAAGTAGAAGTCCGTGAAAAGACCACCCTCAAGGAGTGGGATAGAAGCATTGGCTGCAGTGAGGGACTTCCACGTAGCCGTCATTGTGACAGTGGCATAGGATGGAGCTATGCTTTGTTCTCAGAGGGTCACTCCCAGGCAGAATTTTATGGAGAACCATGTAACAGTTCCTCAAAGCACAGAAAAGAAAACTCCCATGACCCCAAACCACTGCCATCCAGGGGAGTCCAGATCACAGGGACAGCGCCATGCTGCTCATTGGGGTTTCTGAGATTATAAGTCTGTATGGAGAAGGACTGCCCCATCTTTTGCCTTAAGGGCTGAGGATTAGCAGCTCCACACTTAATCCACTGTGCCACCAAGGATGCCACATGAAACCATCACCCCACTCCTAGATACCTACTCCAACACCTTGAAACCCGAGAGAACGAGGAAACTTGCAAAACCATGTTTATTGTGGCACTGTTCACAACAGCCAGAAGGTAGAAACACTCTAAATGCCCATCAACAGATGAACGGATGAACAAAATGTGGTATGCACATACAATGGAAAAACACTTCCCAGCTCATAGGAGAAATGAAATCTTGATACATGCTACAGTCTGGACATGACGTTGAGCGAAATCTGTCAATTAAAAAAATACAGATATTTAAGAAAAATGCAGAGAGGCCAAAGTTTACTAGTAATCTCCTGGGTGTGAGGGGGTAAGGGGAAAGAGGACTCCTTGTGCTTCAAAAGCTGCATCTATTTAGGATAGGGTCACACAGCCAAAGATTATCATTGCTGTCACAAGCCGTACACTGGTGCAACTTGGAATTCACTAAAGGTGATGGTGCAGGGGTTAAGCACTTGCTTGCGAACCGAAAGATCTCAGGTTCCAGAACACAAGCTTCTCCATGGGAGAAAGACGTAACAGTTTACATTCATAAAAAATTAGAATCCTTGGACCTCCACTCAAGTAATTACTCAGTGCAAGAACACTTTATTCTATTAAATTGGCATTCCATGATGCCCCCTTCCCAATATGATCATTGAAGACAACTGTGTGCATAAGCAAAAGTGGTGAAGAAAGCTGATGGTGCCCAGCTATCAAAAGATGTAGCGTCTTGGGTCTTAAAGGCTTGAAAGTAAACAAGTGGCCATCTAGTTCAGAAGCAACAAAGCCCACCTGGAAGAAGCACACCAGCCTGTATGACCATGAGGTGTCAAGATATCACGCATCAAAGAACTAAAAATTACAACATTATAAATGAGGGGGAGTACAGATTGGGAACCCAAAACCCATCAATAGGTAAAGTGACATCCCCTTACAGAGGGGTCACAGGGAGGAGACAAGCCAGTCAACGTACAGTGTGGCAACAATGAAACTTGCCTCTAGTTCTTAAATGCTTCCTTCCACCCACTATCATGATCCCAATTCTACCTTACAAATCCAGCTAGACCAGGGGATATGCACTAGATCCAGAAACATGGGGAATTCAGCACAGATAATCCCTCCAGGACCAGTGGTGAGAGTGGTGATACCAGGAGGATGGAGGGAAGGTAGAGTAGAAAGGGGAACCAATTGCAGGGATCTACATTTAACCTCCTCCCTGGGGTATGGACAACAGGGAAGTAGGTGGAGGGATACATCAGACAGTGTATGATATGACAAAATAATGATAATTTGTAAATTATTAAGGGTTCATGAGGGAAGGGGAGTGGAAGGAGGGGGAATATGGGAAGCTGATACTGGGGGTCTAAGTGAAAGAAGAATGTTTCAAGAATGATAATGGCAATAAATGTTCAAATTTGTTCTGCATACAATTGATGTACATATTGATCATGATAAGAATTGTATGAACCCCCAGTAAGATGATTTTAAAATAAAATTAGAGTCTTAAAACCTCCTCCCCTGTGGGGTCAATAAAGAGTCAGAATCAGCTTGAAAGCAATGGTTTTGGTGTGATTGGTAACTTTATTAAAATTAATAAGCACAAAAAAATAGCTGCTGAGATGGCTTCTATAAAACCAAACACTTTGAGGGATTTGGTTCTTTTGTCTGAAGATTTAAGGTCATGGTGTCATGGGACATCCTCATGAATTGGCCACATGATATGTTAGTGCTTCTTTTCTGCCTCCTACTTAGTGCCTGCTGTCTTAAAAACTGGCAAGCAGCTATCCAAGGTGCAAGAATTGGTCTCTAGGCACCCGGAGAAACGGAAGAGTCAGGAATGTTGTTGCTGTTCTTAGGTGTCATTCAATCAGTTCCCAGCCACAGAACGAACCTGTGCCTGGTCCTGGGCCATCCTCACAAGTACTCCTCTGCCTGAGCCCATTGTTGAAACCACCGTATCAATCCTTCTCTTCAAGGGGCTTCATCTTTTTTGTTGTGCCTTCAAAGGACACCAAGCATGATGTCCTTCTCCAGGCCCTACTCTTTCCTGACCAAAGTATGCAAGAAGTCTTGCCATCCTTGCTTCTAAGAGGCACTCTGGCACACATCTTCCAATACAGATCAAATTGCCCTTTTAGCAGTTCATGATGGTTTCAGTGTTCTCCTCCAGCAGCGCCACAAGCCAAATGCATGAATTCTTTGGTCTTCTTACTCAATGTCCAATTTTCGTATGCACATGAGACCATTGAAAATATCATGGCTTGGATCAGTCACACTTTAGTCCTCAAAGTAACATCCTTGCCTTTCAATTCTCTAAAGAGGTCTTGTGCAGCAGATTTGCATAATGCAATGTGTCTTTTGATGTCTTGATTGCTGCTTCCACGAGCATTGATTATGGATCCAAGAAGACAAAATCCCTGACAACTTGACCTCTTCTCCATTTATCATGATGTTCCCAATAGGTCCAGTTGTGATTTTGCTTCTTTACATTGAATCACAGTTCATATGGAAGGCTGCAACCCTGATCTTCTAGTCCTCTTTATTTTGAGCAAATAAGCTTGTGTCGCCTGTATATCACAGTTCAGTAATAAGCCTTCCTCCAATATTGATGCTACATTCTTTGCATAATCCAGTTTCTCTGATGATTTGCTCAGCATACAAATGGAATAAGCATGGTAACAGGATATACACCTGACACATACCTTTCATGATTTTAAACCATGCAGTATCCCCTTGTTCTGTTCACACAATTGCTTCTTCATCCATGTATAAATTCCTCATGAGCACAAAGAAGTGTTCTCAAATTCCTGTTCTTCTCAAGCTTATCCATTGTGTGTTCTGATCCATATAGTCAAATGCCTGGGCATAGTGGATGAAACACAAGTAAAGATCTTTCTGGTACCCTCTTTTTGAGCCAAGATTCAGCTGACATCAGCAATGTCAGAATCAGCTTGTTGTCAAGGTGGCATGATCAAGCTGGATTCCTTGAAGCATGTGGCATCAGGAATGGAGGCAGTAAATCGATTTGAATGATATAGGCTAAACCAAACCTACCTCACTGTCAGTATTGGTCCTGATTCATAGTGACCTGTAGGAAGAGCCCACCTCCAACATTATCATCACAGGTCCTGTAGGCTCAATTGCACAACAATAATTGATTATTACAGTAAAGTCATAGGGGATAAGAAAGAGGGAAAGAATAGAGTCAGACACATTTCATGAGAACATGCTCATCTCAGTCTCCTTGGTGGCCCATGTGGAGAGAGAGAGAGAGTGAAGGGAGAGAAGAAGGTATGGGGAAAGGGAACAGGGAGGAGAGGGAGAGTGGGCGAGAGAGGGGGCAAGAGCGAGGGAGCTCCTTTATTCTGACCAAGTCTTCCATATCTTTTGGGGACATGCAAGGGCCCTAATTATAGGTAAAGACACACATCACAGGAAGGAGTTATCCTATAAGTTTTACAGCAATGGGAGGGATGATTCAGGGGGCATACACAAAATAGAGAAGGACATTATCGGGGTTCCCATGTGACAAGATGGGCGGACCTAAGACTCCTGATGGTGAAGGCCTAACCTTGATTGCCCTTGGACTGGACACTTGATTTAGCTGAAGCTTTCAGGGAGTGAACCATTGTCCTAACAGCAGGAGTCAGCCCAGTCTTTTGTGGGAGAGGCAAAGGCCTCTGGATAGCTGATGCCTTTAGGGAGAATAATTAAGCTTCTGACCTCCCACTAAATGCTGGCAAATGGTTACTAATATTTGCTTAATATTTTGAAGGAGATATGATTGTGGAATAGTCCTCTCTTCCACAGACAGAATAGAACAACCCCTCCAGGTTTCCAAGACTAGATCTTAACAGGAGCAGAAAGCCTCATCTCTCTCTGCTGACCTCATCTGCTCCCAGAGCTTTTACCAGAGACCTACAGCGAACAAAACAGACATACAGATGAACCCCAGTGTTTGTGACAGCTTTTATTTTTAATTCACAAAAGCAAAAATCTATGGTCAGTTGCATCAATGAACAACTTCCTCTATTGCCATGAGATCAGAACCCGATGCATTCACTCTGTAACCATTAAGAGCAATGATGAGTCTGTGAAATATATTCTGACATGGATAGACCTGGAAGGCAGAAAGCTAAGTGGAATAACTCAAGCACATGGAGTCAAATTGTATGACCTCTCTTGTAGGAAGAAAAAAAAATAGACATATAAGAAGGCAGTAAAAGTTGTGTAGTTCAGTTGTTACTACCCTGGGAAGGAGGGCGAGGGGAGGTCTAAAAGACTTTTCTAGATGGGAAATGTTTGTTATTGGGATGATGGAAAAGGGGCACTGAATGTGGGTGTAATGAGCACAGCATGACCTACGTTGGTGATACTGTTGAGACATACTCTTGTGGAAAGGCTGCCCGTACTAAAGAGTTTGACATATAAGAGGGTAGTAAGTCAAATATGTTGGAGCTACAAAAAAAATTGTGGAAATCTTTCATTATCCTTTCATTCCATTGTCCATGAACTTTCTGATGCCCCCTCCTGAAGAACAACAGCAACAACAAACTGTGTCTACGATCCCATCAGGTGTTGGCTGCTGTGGTACTGATAGGGTCTACAATCTGTTTAGCTATGCCCATGAAATAAAAGCTGCCTCTCCAGGTTCCACTGGCATAGGATGGCCTCAATTCCTGCCAAAGGTTTTTGGCTTATTTTTCCACCCCTTGTGGAAAAGGCTTATCTCAAGCTTAAAGACATTAACTTCCTTTTTAAAGACGTGGTTTCTTTTCTGTAGGAAGTGTATGCTTCTACCTAGAAACAAAGGGGACTTAAAAGGAAGTAGATTTGATTTACTCCTGGCAACTGAGAGAAAGCAATCAGGTATTAAAAGACACTCATGATAAGGCTTGCCAGTCTATCTCCTTGAAGTGCAGAATTGCAGCAAGATTATTATGCTGAAACTTTTTAATTGTTTTTCCCTTTAAACATACTGCCTAATTTTTGGACATCATGACATGAAATCAAAAAGAGCTCCTTTCCTTCCTGGCTCCCAGTTTCTGGAGGGTGGTCCCAGGAGAGACTTTGTTTTTTCTCACTGATCCGAAAGAAAATGGAGGATTATCAAAGAAAAGCAGTTTTCACCTTAGACTCTAAAACTGTGCATTAATCTACATGTCAAGACAGAAAAGTCTGCCAATGGGTGTTGCCTGCTAGCTGTTGAAAAAACGAATTCTGTGCCATTAGACTGGTGAATAACAGTTGTCCCCGTCTTTTGAGCTACTTTAAAGGAAGGGATCATAGTCACACCCTTGTTTTTGCTTTGTTTTGTTTTTAACATTTTATTGTGAATTAGGTGAAGGTTTACTGAGCAGATCATAACATTCAACAATTCATTCTCATTCATCTCATCGCTTGCAAGCCCTTCACTGTCCCATCTCCTCTTCTTGTTTCCTATTTCAATCCCTCCTCCTTTGCTAAACCCTCTGCACTTTGTTAAATACTACCTCTTTAATCGTACCTGGTTGAGTAGTCTAACACAGAGGTGAGCTCATTTCCCAACCTGGAGGATAAAGGCCAAACTCTTGGGGGACCCACCAGTCCCTATCCAACCAGTAAGTCCACTCTCTTTTATGATTTTGAGTTCTTTACACTTTTCTCTTAATTCTATCTAGGACCTTCTAATAGAATGTCATCCTTTTCAGAGCAATCGATAGTGGTAACAGGGTCCCGTCTAGTTCTCAAGGCTGTAGAGACTGATGTGTAAGTGACCCCTTAGTCCTTTGGACTACACGTTTCCATGGATCTTCTGATTTCCACCATTCTTCTTTCCCCTGAACATGGAGAGACCAATAGTTGCACCTTAAATGACGTGTTCTGAGCTCTTCAGGCCCAGGGGTTACTCCCCAAAGTAGAATATAAAAGATTATCTTTGTGGACTGTGGGATGGCAATTGGCCTTGGTGTCCCTCCAAGACAGACTCAAGCTCTGACCTAATCTCTCTGAAGGTTTCAGGATGACTTTTGTATTCACAAAAATGCCAGTGGCCCAGAAGGTTGTGTTATGGGCTGCTCACTAAAAGGTTGGTTGGCTATTCATACCCAATAGTGTTTCTGCCCGGGTCGGGGTGGGGGGGGGGCGAGATGTGGCTGTCTGTTTCTGTAAAGACTGAGAGACTCCGAAACCCTGGGGAGCAGGCCTGCTCTGTCCTGCCTGTGAGTTGGAATTGACTCAGCGGCAGTTGGATTTGTTTTGTCTCTGTGTTCACAGCACTCTGGGTCAATACTTGTGAAGCATTGGCTCTCATTAGTTCTGTGGTCCAACTGAGAAGCTGAGTTACCAGACTATCTCAAGTCAATCTAAACGAACCATTCCCTCTGCCAAATGAGAATATGTCTAATTCACAGGGCTCCAGTCCTTGAGCACCAAAGCTCCATTGATGAAATACGTTCCAACTGGACTGTAAGTTTTGTGGAACAAATGTAAAGGCCCCACAGTCCTGCTCATCTAAATATGCTTGAAATCTTTTCAGCTGGGATCCTAAACTGTCTTAGGTGTATGTCTTCTTCTACCTGGGAAATGTGGTATAATTTTAAAAGGTTCGCTTCTTGGCAGTCTTGAGCTTGAATCAGTTACTAGCTGTCTTTCGTATCTTTTCTGACTCTCACCTTAAACATTAGGTAGTGGGCCCACAACACACACTCTGTGACCACCTGTTTGAATTACATTACTAAATTCCCTTTCTTCTCACCTCACTGCCATCAAGTTGGTTCGGACTACAGTGACCTAGAGGACGGAGTAGAAGTGCTCCTATGGGCTTCTGAGACTTAATTCTTTATGGGAGTGGAAAGCCTTCTCTTCCAACCATGGAGGGCCTGATGGTTTCACTGCTGGCCTTGCGGTCAGCAACAAGTTACAACCACAATACCACCAGCACCCCGCCACGTTCCTGCCCTGCTCAGGTAAAAGCCTCAAAGCCAAATGGACTGCCATCAAATGGATTTCCACTCACTGCAACACTACAGGACAGAGTCGAATGATTTCTCTGGGTTTCCAAGACTTTAAATCTTTACAGAAGTAGATAGCCTCATCTTTTCCCACAGTTAAGATAACTTCCCTCTCTCCATTAAAACATGCTAAATAGTATTGGGTTGTATTTTTAAGGTAATTCATTATTTACATTCAAAATAGAAAGGCTCCACAGATGATGGGATTTTTCATTACTTATTAATTAAGGCCAAATAGCCAGAATTTCACTTGGTTTGCCCATCCATATGTATTAATTCATATTTTCTTAAGTAAATGTCAGCTATGCTGCCAAGTTAGAAACTAATACCAATCCAGGAATTGAATGCTAAGGGATAAACCCAAGGCTTTGAAAAGCTATCAAATCTAATTTTGTGTAATGCCATTATAAATATCAATTTTGAACTTAATAATGGAACCTGATTCTGATTGTTTTCTCAGGAAAAACAGGGCAGTGGAAAAGGGTTGGTCTCTGGTATCAGGCAGATGGGTTGAAATCAGTAACTCTGAGTGACATGGGATGAATTTCCTGACCTCTCTTGGGTTCAACCCTTTGATCCTTGGATGATACAAGGAAGTGTTGGGGAATGTGTGTGAAAGTGCACCCAGCAGGTGCCCACAAGCACTGCCAAGTCTCTCCACACTCTCTCCTTGCTTCTTCTCCAGCCTCTTCCCCAAGAGCTCTGGCTCTTGATCAGCCAGTCATTTCACAAACCTTTGCCTCAGCATCTCAGAGCCAAAAGGAAGGCCGCACCATCCACTATATGTGTGTGTGTGTGTGTGTGTGTGTATTTTTTAATGGCTTCTCCTTGGAAAAACAAAACAAAAAAAAATGGTACCAGACAAGAAGATGCCAGTCAAAAAGTTTGTGGGAAAATGGAATGAGAGGATAGTGGGATTAACACAGGCACCACATTGGTGGCTGATGACCTGAAAGGTGGATTCCACATCTTGTTCCTCACATCATCCGGGCCACCAGAGTGTGTTCAACTCCAACATCACTTACCCAGAGCCCAGTGACCACCTACCCTAGCCCCATCAGCTCCTGCTTTGCTGTCGTCAGATCCTTGCCCTTGTGAATCAGCCACTGGCTTCACCACCACCACCATCCTCCTCCCTTGTGTGGAGACCAGCAGATCTGTCCTAGGCACGCATGTCCAGCCATCCTCCCCTCGCTGCCCTCGGGGGCCTAAGGAGTTCTTTCTGCAAATAAGCACACTGACCTCAGCCACCCTCGGAGCCTGCAGGAATTGCTTCCTTATTCGGGGCCCTGACACCAGACACCATGCAGGCTGGCGAGAACACTGTCTAGGACAAGATGTCCCCCTCCTCACCCCACTTCACCCCTATCCCAGGAGCTCCTTGACTGGCAGAGGGCACTGACCCCCCCTGAGTACCCAGCCGCCTACAGTTTTCCCCTCGCTAGGTTCTTCCCCGCAACCTCACAGTTTTCTCTCCTTTTTTCAATCCATTCTTCCTCTACTTTTTTCTTTTCTTTTTAATCTTCTAATTACTATATCCTTTCTCTTTTCTCCCTGGTGTTATTTATATATTTTTCTCTTTAATTTTCCTTTCCTTTATTCCTTTCTCTTTAGCTATGAAATTATGTTTCTTGCTGTTATTTGTCTTTTTCCCCCACACACACTCTATTATTATCTCTATCTGCTGTTGTCTCTTTTTTCCCCTTGTGTCTTTCCTGTTTGTTTCTGTCTTTTCTGGCCCCACTCAATGGCATATGATGGTTCCAAGGACGCACCCATATGCCCTGCAGTCCCCTCAGTTAGGTGAGCACCACTACCTGCTCCTATACCACCTGATCCATAATAGACAGTGGCCAACACCAGCCCACCTGCCCTCAGCTGTGCTGCACACACAGAATGGTGCACATGCTCACATGCGCTATCAGACTCGCCAGGACACAGGTGGTAAGTGCCTAATACCCGCAAACAACTGTCAACTAAAGATAAATGCAACACCACACTATTGCCAAAATAAGAGACACTTCCATTCACTTAAAGAAACAAGTCAGAGTGGCTCAAAAAGGACCAAAGTGCAGAGCTTGAAACTCTCTGTGAGGAGGAAATGACACTGGAACTACCTATAAGAAATTTCCCAAAATGCCATTTTGATACTTTCAGTGTGTTGAGAAAAATATTGAGAAAACTACAGATGAAGTCCATGAAAACCCAGATGTAACATTAGAAGAATTCAGGAAACTTCTACAAGAACAAGCTGACAAAAATGAATGAAAAGTTAGGCCATATAAAAATAGCTAATAGGAATCCAGAAAGTTAACTGCAAGATATCAGAAATAGATAATACATTGAAAGAGTAAAGGAGTAGAATTAAATCAGTGGGAAGCTGAGTTAGTCAGCGTGAAGACATATCTCTCAATACTCTTTTGCTATAAGAACAATCAGAAAAATAAGGGAAACATATGAAGAAAGGCTAAGATTTATATGGGAAACTATCAAGAGAAATAATAGGTGCAATCAGAATTTTGGAACAGGAAGGGACCTAGAAATAATAGACAAAATTGTAGAAGAGGTATTGAAAGGAAACCTTCCTAGTATCAAAAAAAAAAAAAAAAAGAAAGAAAGAAAAGAGTTCCTAAAACAGGATCACTAAGGCATATCAGAAATATACTTTCCAAAACTAAAGACAAGAATCTTGAGAGCTGTCAGGAAAACAAAATGTTAAGTACAATGAAGACCCAATAATGCCAAGCTCTGGTTCCTCAGCAGAAACCAGGCCTGTAGGATGGTAATGGATGACATATTTAAAACTGTGAAAGAAAATAATTCCAACCGGGCTGAGCCCCGGTGGCATAGTGGTTGTGCGCAGGACTGCGGCCCACGGGGACAGAGGTTCAATTCCAGCAGTGGGGCTGGGCCTCCTACTCCCACCACTGGAGAGCAGTGATGCCCCCCCCCCAAAAAAAAATAAAGAAAAGATAAGAAAAAGAAAAAGAAAATAGTTCCAACCAAGAATAATATACTGTATTTGTCAGCCCATAAGACTTACTTTCCCCCCCAAAAATTGGTGTGACACCCCAGAACATTTGTTTATGATCCCATGAGCCTACTGACTGTCTACTGCTGTTTGCATGCTGTGGATTGCTGTTTGGGGGAAGTCCCGCCTCCTGATGTCTCAATGTCAGTCAGGTCACATGATGGGCACAACGCAGGCCGCCCCTCATTTATTCATGAAAGTGATGATGCTTCTTAACACTGCTGTTGAGTTTACGCTGTTAAATATTACCGTATTTTGCTTTATTTTAATAAATATTTTAGTATACTCGTACTATTTGGTTCATAATTTTTTTTCTTGTTTTCCTGCACTAAGAAACTGGGTGTGTGTTATGGTCCAAAAATTACGATACCCAAAAAAAACACGATATCCAGTAAAATTATCTTTGAGATAAGATAGTGAAATTGGGACATTTCCAGATAAGCAGAAACTAAAGAAATGTTTAAAAACCAGACCAACATACAAGAAATACTAAAGGGAATTCTTGGGGCAAGAAGCAGCCACAGCAGATAACAAACTACACTAGAGAACCAGAGATATCCATTTTTAAGTGAAGACAATGACAAAGTAAACACAGGGAATTGTGTAGTTACAGAACTTTTACATGGAGAGGAAATCAAGTATATCTCAAGAGAGTAGATTGTTTAAATTTGAGAATAAATTAAGTTAAATTAATAAACTATTACTGTATGACAATTAATATAGAATAAATTAATAAATTAAAAGTTATAGGATAACTTCAAAGAAAATTATAAACCTCAGCAAAGTAAAAAGAAAATCATAAAAATTTAATAAATATGAAATGCCAGTAGTGAAGATAATGACAAGAAAACAAGCAAAATATGGATGTATGGATTGTGATGAGTTGTACGAGCCCCCAATAAAATGATTTTAAAATAAAATATAAAATAAGATAAAGTATAAATAAATTTTTAAGAAAGTAAATGTCTAGAAAAGAAGAATGGCAACATATGTACAAATATGCCTTGGTACAATTGCTGTATGGATTGTAGTAAAAGTCCCCAATAAAATGATCTCTTATTTCAAAAAAATAGAAAAGCAAAATGAACTCAGCTCAGAAAATTATTTGGAACAAAGAAATCAGCAAGCATTATAGGGAAAGTACAGCAAAATCACAGCAATAAATCCATACCTACTGATAATTACATGGAATGTAAATGGATTCCATGTGGCAGTCAAGAGACAAGAATGTAGCAGAATGGATAAGAAAACAGGACCCATCAAGACCTGTCTACAAAAGACAGATCTTGGACACAAAAACAAAAACAGACTAAAAGTCAAAGAATGGAAAAATATTATCAATCTGACATTCAGAGAAAAGCAGGAGTGGCAATATTAATTTCAGCTAGACTAGACTTTAAGGCTAAGGATAAAATAAGCTAAGGCTAAAGCCAGCATAGCACAAAGATCATGTTTCCACTCTACTTGGGTGTAGTCTTAAAAAAACGCGTGAGCATCTGTTGGCTCTCACTGTCCTGAGGAAAGAGAGTGATCAAAATGGAGAGACACATGAAAGCAATTAGTCCTCACGAATATCAACCTCCACAAACATGAGGCGACAAGAACAAAACAGTGCCCGGCTACCAGCACCAGCTGTTCTGAAAGGAATCATATTAGAAGGGCCTGGGTAGAGAAAAGTGTGGCATGAAACTCCAAATCACTGAGGACATCAGGCTTACTGGTCAGATGGAGATTAGTAGAACCCTGCGGCATTATGACCCTTTGTCACCCTTTGGATCTGGAAATGAACTCATGCTTGTAGTTCGGTTTTCAGTCATGTAATAGATCCTCTATTATGCGCCATGTATGTTTTCTGATAACCAGCCATTTTAGATCAAGAGGGTAGAATTTACCAAAGGACAAAGGTTTGGAAAGTTTGGAAATAAAGCAGGGCTGAAATTGGTAATGGAGAGAGGAAGTAGAATAAATGATACTTTGTTGAAGGGATTGCAGGGAACGAGAGGAAAACAAAGTCTGGAGAAGGACATCCTGTGTCCCGTAAAGTAAAAGGGCTTTGCAAAGAGAGGAAGGCCCTCAAAGCAGTAGAAGCATGGGGAGGACTGAAAGAATGGCACAGGACCAGGTGTTGTTTCATTCTGTGCTGCATGAGGTCACTATGGCCGGGAACCAACTCACTGGCAAGTAACATCAACAACCTTGAGGGGATTGCATGGAAGGCGATGAAACAAACTGTCCATTTATTGTTCTATGGAAAACCCACCATCCCTGTTAACCTTCACCCAATTCACAATAAAAAGTAAACAAAAGATAATGGAATTTTCTCATGAGCGTTTTGAAATCCTCTTGTGTATTTGGAAGGATTGATATGTAAGTGAGACTTCCTTCCGAAGACCAGGAACTATGTCTCTGTCTCACTGTTTGATGTTGTAAATCTTGAGAGTAAGTCGATTGCAAAAAAAAAAAAAAAAAATTAAGGGACCAACCATTTCTTGCCTTCACCTTAAAAGAGCAGTGAAATCCCATCCCCTGGCGTCTTGAAATGAGTCACTGGAAGGGTGTAAATATTTGTTGGAATAGAGTGGGGCTGAAAGAAGCTCTGCTTTGTGTCCTGGTGGGTGGAAGCAAGTCTATGGATCATTGTTTGCACTAAGCATTTAATGATCCCATCTGTTGGAAATGTATATTTGGAGGTACTCAGAGATGGCTGTAAGTTACCTAGAAATTGGCAGGGAAGTAATCCTGGAGACGTTCCAGCCTGCAACAGACCAAAAAATAAAATATAAATCAATACATAATTATAAGATCCCATTTTTGGCCACAGTTCAAAGTGCATTTATCTAGACCTGTGTACACTGCTGACCCCACAATCTGGAACTGCAGTGTTCCCTGCTGGCCTCAGGCCCCAGTCTCTGGAACTGTGATTTTTTGGACCCACGTTCACAGTCATCAGCAGGACTTCCCCCATCTTTCCCCACTTCTGTGGCATTGTGGCCACAGATCAATGGCATGCTCGTCCTGGGCTCCACTGTGCTTAAACACATCTAATTTCCAAAATGAATCCGTGAGCTTAAAACAAAACAAGACAAAAAAAAACAAAAACAGGAGCCCAGCTGACATTGTAGGTCATATGTTGTGTTGACAACTGCAAGGTGAGCAGTTCTAAACCACCAGCTGGTATTCTTCAGGAGAAAAACGAGACTGTCAGCTCCCATAAAGATTTACGGCCTGTCAGGGTGCCGTCACATTGATGGAACATACGACTTTCCGCTTCTTCTTTAATGCTTCCTCCCCCACGCTATACCCCCACTCTCATGACCCCAGTTCTACCTTACAAATCTGGCTAGACCAGAGCAGATACATGGGTGCAGATAAGAGTTGGAAACATAGGGAGTCCAGGACAGAGAAACCCCTCAGGACCGATATTCAGAGTATTGATACCAGGAGGGCAAGGGGAAGGCAGTTGGGAGAAAGGGGGAACTGATCACAATGATCTACATATAACCCCCTCCCGGGGGGGTAGACAGCAGAAAAGTGGGTGAAGGGAGACATCGGTCAGTGTGAGACATGACAAAATAATAGTAATTTATAAATTACCAAGTATTCATGAAGGAGAGAGGCTGTAGGAGGGAGGGGGCAAATGAGAAGCTGATACCAAAGTAGAAAGAAAATGTCTTGAAAATGATGATGGCAACAAATGTAGAGATGTGTTTGACGCAATGGACGCATGTATGGATTGTGATAAGAGTTGTATGAGCCCCCAATAAAATTATTTAAAATAAAAAAGGATTTACAGCCTCAGAAATCCCCAGGGGTAGTTTCACTTGAGTCTTATAGGCTTGCTGTGAGTGGAACTTGACTTGCTGACAATTGAGATTATACTGTAAGGCTAAAAAATACATTTTAAAAAACGAGAGAAATCACTGTGGTATAATGGGGTACATGTTAGACTGCTAAATGCAAGATCAGCATTTCAGAACGACCACAGTATAAAGATGAGGCAGTCTACACCATAAAGAAACCCACAGTTGGTGCTCACTTCAGCAGCTCAAATACTAAAAGAAACCCACAATTCTTCCCAGCCTTATTGGATCATAGTGAGTCAGAACCGGCTTTAGGGCAGTGAGTTTTCTTTCAGTTGTTTTGTGTGTGTGTGTGTGTGTGTGTGTGTGTGTGTGTGTGTGTCTGCATCACTGCCCCTGGGGGGAGTAGGAGGTCCAGCCTTGCTCCTGGAGAGCTGCTGCTAGATTTGAACTGCCAACTCTGTGGGCCACGGTCCCGCACTCAACCACTACGCCACCGGGGCTCAGTCCTTCTTTCAGTTTTATAAGCAGCAGCATTGAAAGAGGTTTCAGAAAGTTCAGGGAAGGAAAGTCCATATCTTCCCCTATTTTCTACCAGCTTTGTGAAACACCCTCAAATTTTTCCCTTCTGATTTACATAACTCTATACCCCACTAGAACGTCTCTTCCCTTGGCCAGCCCCATGGTGTGTGCTTAGCTCTCAGGAGGATGCTTATCATCTTCCAAAGGATAGAACTCCACTGCCATTTCATTTTAAATAGATAGCATCTCTCTTCAGTACCTCAGTGTACTGTCCCCCCCCCCGCCCCCACTTGAGAACCAGTGGATCTGTTAGGTTTCTGGGGTTCACATACCTTAGTCTTTGTCTTCGCACATGAAAGCATTCACTCAGAAACCTGGTTTGTGATCCAAGTGAGATTTTATAAAGGACAGAAGAAGTTTCAGAATTTTCACGGGCATCCCCAGGGCCTTTCATACTCGTACATGGAAACCTGAGGACAGAAGAAAAACCACAGACCAGCCACCACTGCCCTACCTGGGAGCAGCTGGAAAGGAGGGCAGAGGGCTTCGGATCCTGGCTTTTCAGGGCCCCATGTGGGGACGTGTGGTGGGCGGTACCTCCCTTTGGTTGATTAAACTCACTTGAGATTGGGATTGGGATTGGGATCCACCAGGTGTACCTACGTGTACCTCCCCTTCCTGGCTCAGAGCCTGTATTTGGAGCATGCTTAGTAGACAAACTGGTCCCAATTCTGACTACCTTAGAGACCCTGTAACCCTGAACTCTGACTGTCTATCCCCAACCTTTGTGATATACACTGAGAGATGGCATATTGGGGACTGTTGTTGGGCTCAGAAGGAGAAAAGACTGGGTGCTTCAGAGGAGCTTTTAAAGATATTTAATGGATCATTACATCTCTAGTTCTTTCTCTGTGAAATTCTTTACATAACTCAATCTCTATGTGAAATTAAAGTAGGAGTTTAAGAGAGTACCTAATCAAAATGAGCAGTCTTCAACATAAGAACTCAGGATTTTAATTTTCCCAGGTGCTTGGAGAGTCTCTATAGTTATTTATTTTTCAATCATTTTATTGGGGACGTGTACAACTCTTATCACAATCCATCCATCCATTGTGTCAGGCACATTTGTACATTTGTTACCATCATCATTCTCACAATAATCTACATATAGCCCCCTCCCTGGACAGCAGAAAAGTGGGTGAAGGGAGTCTCTGTAGATATAAGAGCACCTTCCTCCCCCTCTTTCCAGCGGCAGTTCCTCCTGGCCTCAGAGGCCGGACTGTTAGCCTGTTTGTCAAATGAATCATTGCATCCACAGTCATAGCAACACCCCATCTGTGGTACCAGAGGTCTGAGCAGAAGAATCCAAGAGCTTATTCAGTGTTTTGATGGCATGAGAGATAAGAGGTTTAGAAAACTCAGGGGAAATAACTCTTCAACAGGCAGTAAGCTTGTTTGAGAGATGATCTGGAACATATTTCATTTGTAAGATGTTTGAAAGTATCCTTTTGATATATATCTGCCCTATCC
>PVJH01006200.1:0-104787 GCA_004026705.1 Nesogale talazaci
AAACCCTTGACAATTTCAGTCTTTCTTTCACTTTTCTATTGTCTATTGGTCCTTGTATGAAAGTTTTTGTATTATGTACATTAAGTCAAAATTCATAAGAATGCTGAAGTCTTTGATTTTCCTCAACGAGTGTTGGGTTAGGCAGGATACTCTGGAGACACAAAATGAAGACACATGATGGATAGATGATGATGATGATGATAGATAGATGATAGGTCGATGATAGATAGATTTGCACAGCGTGAAGGAATATAATAGATAATTAGTCCACACAGCAGTAGGTAGGGCTCAGTTCAACTCACTTTCATGGAACAGTTAATATACTAGAAGTACTTCAATTCGCTTGGGTTGCCAATCCAAGGTCAAGTAAACAGACTATGGAATGCTCCATCCTGCAAGTCCTCCCCCAGAGGAGTTCTCCTTCAGAGTCTGCTCAGGGCAGCAGACAGCAGCGTGAGTCAACAACAGTCAATAACTGGAGCTCAGCGACACAGGCCTGGATGAGATATAGAACCCAAACAATGAAAGGTAACAGGATCTACCAGCTTCAAGCTCGAGTGAAGACACCAGCAGTATGGTGAAGCATGTCTCAAAGGAGCCTCAAGCTCCTGTGAAAGGACCCAAGGGTTGTCTTGGCCGACAGGAAGTGTAGCACACAGGTTGATGCAGACAAGTAGCTAAAGCAGCAACATGCTGGTCAGGTCACCAGAGAGCAAGAGAGGTGGGGGTGGGTCTTGCAGAGTCATTCATTTATCTTTTTGGCCTCCAATCAAAGTGCCATCTGATTAACCCCACGTGTTCCTATTGACCCAGTGGGCACAATAAACATAACTATCAGAAGTGCTTTAAGTCCTCCTTTCTTTCTGGAAGCAAGTTTATGCTATCTGCATCGAGCATATTATTAATAAGATATCCCCCAAACCTTAACTTCAAATTTCCTCAGATTATTTACTCAATATATAGATTTCATTAATATGGTGATTTTAAATCATGCAGCATTTTACTATACTATGGAATATTTTTTAGACTCTGATGTTTTTCTTATTAAGATTGCACCTGTATAATCTATACCTTATTCATGCAAAGTTTAATTTTAATAATCAATCTTATGTCTAAAAAAGTCTGTGGGTGTTGAAAGTACAATATACATATATATTTATAATTTTAGCAATATGAATCTCCTCAAATCAAAAAAGTAGAATGAAGTTTACAAATGGTCAATAGCAGCACATAAGCTCTCTAATATCTAGGATATTGGTCTTTATGGGTGCCATTTTAGCAGGACAACTTCCAGTTTTCATAGATTCATAGTTCATGCATCCCACATTCTTATTACTAACGGATACATGCAGTTGTTTATTCTCACTTTGAGCCAAGCTACAACCTTTGTTCCATCCACATTCCTAAGGTTTGTTCTACATTGAGGAGGTAGCTCCCTTCCCAGTTGTATTTCAAATGCTTTCTGGCAAACTCAGTGCTCCTCTTCTGCAAGATATCTGACAATGAACTGTTCAAGTGCTGTTTATAAAAAGTTGATTGACTAACACTTCAAAGATGTTTATTTTTTCGGCTTCTTATTCTGTTTTTAGTCTCCAAGTTCTATGGAATCTTGCCAACTATGAGTTACCCAGTTGGTATTTGAAATACACAGCTTTGAGCATTTCATCACCATGGAAACCACAACAGTATGACAAACTCACAGATGAGTGGTGGGTTGGTAACTTTAGTACAGGGTGTAACTTCCCTGTGAGTTTCCAAGTCTGTAACTGTGTATGGGAGAGGAAAGCCCCGTCTTTCTCCCACAGAATCTGCTGATTTTGAACTTTAGACCTTGAAGATCTCAATCCAACTGCAACCACTATGCCACAGACGTACTTAAAAAGATATTTTGGGAAAGGTAGAAAGCACAGTTTAAGAGTAACAACATAAGGTTTGAAGGTTTGTGTCCACTCAGATATGCCTGGTAGTCCGCTTCCAAATGATCAGCCATTGAAAACCCCCTGGTGCACAGATTGAATCTGATACTCCTCTCCCAGAAGTTGTAATTGACTGGACAAAAGTGGTATCAGTGCATTAAAAATCATGCTGAACCAAAATAATAGTAACATTTTAATTTGGTAATAAAGTTTTTATTGAGTAAAATTTGGCATTAAGTCATTAAAATATAAGCAATAAAATATTGCACATTCTAATAATAACATTTATCTTTATAAAGGCTCAGAAAGGCAAAATGGTCACATTGAGAGTTGAAATGCCTTTCTCTTTTTACCTAGATCTTCTTCTGAATCAAAATTATTTCTCGGTTTTAAGATTATATATTCTTCAGTTTCAATATGAGCCATATGAATGATTCATAGATTTTAATATTTACATTAAACATATCTAGTTAAATTAGTTTATACATAATCTAAAAATGCATCATATTGCAAATATGTATTACTTGTATTTGTGCATATTTAGGACCCAAAATCATGATAGGAAGACAGATGATCAAAGATAGATATACTCAAAAATACATAGAAATGTAGATACATAGATGCATAGATACATAGATCAAACTCACGCCTACTGGAGTCAAATGAATTCCAATTCATTCAGACCCGATAGGACAACATAGACCTGTTATTTGTGTGCATAGAAAGACACACATTTCTTCTACAGAGTGGCCTGTTGATTCGAATTGCCTGCCTTAGTGAGAGTAGTGAAACACTTTATCTATTATAGCACCAGGTCTCTGTAGGTAGACAGGTAGGTAGGTACGTAGGTACATAGGTAGATAGGTATGTAGCTATATGGTTATATGGACGAATAGTGTTTTTGTATGTACATATATGTCTTTGTTTATTGAGCTCATCCAATATACCTGGTATTTCAAACTATCTGTCTGGAGCAACTAAACTCAAAACAAAATATTTCACTGGTCATCCTATACTTAATCAGTAATTCAAAGTGTATCCTCCTAGGAATACTTGTTTACCGGCTGCATAATAAGCACCTGGAAAATGTTCCTGCATAAAATATATCTGGCTACAAAAAGTCTGATTCCATAGTCTGAGAATTTCTTTGGAATTGTTTTAGAATGTTTATCAAATCACTAGAATTTTTATATCATGTTTTGGATGTCAAGGAAATGACAGTCAAGCAGACCTGGTGCAGACTGCTCCATTCTCAATTTATGAAACTAGTTTCCCTTATTAACAGGAATACACTGACATTTAACACTACTTTTCTCAAGGAATTAGACTGACTCTTGCTAACTGTATCAGAATAAATATATACATTGAACCCCTTTGTAAATATGGAATCAGTCACAGAGTCAGTTAGAGAGTAGTTTCAGGAAATGGATAATCAAAATTGCACTTGACATCTAGGGCACTGGATGTTTCAATTCAATCCATGATATCATGATTATTTTGAACAGATTTAAATCTCACAACTCTAATTCCAACCTGTCTTAACTTTCCAGTGCTCCTATAACAGACATACTACAAATATAATAAATACAAATCTATTTTCTCACAGTTTCAGAGGTTTGAAGTCCAAATTCAAGTTGTCTCTTCCAGAAGAGGCTGTTTAATTGTTGGTTCTGAAGGCAATTGCTGTCTCTGGACCTTTGGCTCCTTGGCCTTCTGTATGATGGGACATTTGTCTTCACCCATCTAGGTTTGATCACTTGCTTGTTTAATTTCTTTTTTAACATAGGGAACTGATTTAAGATGAATCATACAGTCTCAATAACATGATAAAAATTCACAAATGGGACTGTAACCACAGGGTCAATGACTAGGATTTACAATCTGTATTTCTGAGGGTCACAATTCAACCAATACAATCATCATTTGACTACAAGAGGACAAGAAGCTTTTTTCACTTTCAAATCACCTGCTAGGAAGATTGGTTTTCTAAAACATCAAAGATAAAGTTTAAAATTATTTACAGTCTTCTCTGAAGCATATCCTTATTCCACACAAGTAAAATAAAATTAGGTAGATTCTAATGAACATAGATATAGGTTGTTCAGATATTCTTTAAGGAAATATTTCTTGTTCCAGCTGTTTCTCTGTCTCCACTGTCAGTTCCTTGAATGTTTGCCTCAAGTATAGAGACCCATCTTATTCTTATAGAGAAACATCACAAATTAAATGACTAATCATAAACTATTTATAACAATTCTGATAGTTAAGATATGCATCAGACTACTCCCCTGAACTGTCTACACTCTGGATTTACTCATCTAATTGGTGTTGGCTTTGATGAGCCTTTATTTGAAATTGACTTCTTCAGTTCTGTTTTTGTTAAGACATAATATTCTATTGTGTGCATATATAAAAGTATATTTATTCCCTCAGAGACAGACTTTTCTGTTGTTTTGATGTTTTTGCTATGATAGACTTTGCTGCTATAAACATGGATATGCATATATCTGTCTGTGTTTTGTTCTTTATCTCTGTAGGGAATATATTGGGTGGAGAGATTGCAGGGTTATGTGGTGCATCTATTCTCACTTATTTACCAAAGCACCATGCTGCTTTCCATACTGACTGTACAGATTGACTCTACACCACATTATTTTCCATATTGGCTTTTCAATTTTATAATCACATGAGCAAAGGATAAGCATTTCAATCACTTCACACTCTCTCCTGAATTTTTTATTTGTGAGAGCTTTATTTGGTTTTGTATTGTTTTTCTTTCTTACCTTGGATTTTGCAAAAAGTATTGTTGTGCGGTGGTCTTTCATCATTTTTTAAATTTGCATTTCCTGTATAGGTGTGCTCATAAAAATTTCTAGCACCATTTGTTAAAAGGTCATTTTTTGCACATTAAATGTGCTTTATTTCTTTATAACAAATTAGATGTTTGTAGTACTTGGCTGTATAATTCTGTGTTTTCTAATCTAATCCAGTAGTCTTCATATTTATTTTTGTACTGGGACCAGACTGTTTTGATTATCATGGCTATATAGTAGGTTTTCAAAGACTTCTTTGTTTTTATTTTTTAGTAATGTTCTATCTATACTACATATCTATTCTTTCCATATAAAGTTGGTAATTAGTTTTTTTTTCATTTCTTTGAAAAATAATTGTGCTATTTGGATTGGAGTTGCATTGTATTTTTAAAGTAATTTTGGTAATAATGACACTTTCACAATATTTAATCAGCCTGTTCAGAAAAATAATAATTTATTCCAGTTGTGTATGTTTTCTTCTATCTCTTGAAGCATCATTTTGTTGTCTTCTTTTTCTGAACATTTTGGTTCTCTGGTAAGTTTTATTCCTAACTATATTATCTTTCATTCAATTATTGTCAAATAGAATTGTTCTTTTGATATCTCTTTAGGTATCATCATCCTCAATATGTATTAATCCCCCTGATTTTGTATGTTTTTACCTTACAACCTGATACACTGGAACATTTTTTAATTCGTTGAATTGTGTAATTGAATCTTTGATATTTTCTATGTATAGAATTGTGTCCCCTGGAAATAAGAATTTTTTTCTTCTGAGCATGTGTAAATACCTTTAATTTCTTTTTGATTTCATATCACCCTCATAAAACTTTTTAGAATTATACTAAATCAAATACTGATAAATGACAACCATACCCAGTTCCTGTTCTAAGAGGAAATTATTTCAATTTCTCTCCACTCAGTGAAATGTAGGCTATGGGTTTCATAGATTGACTTTTAATGTGTTGAGAATTTTCCCTTTTACATCCATTTTGTCAAATATGTTTTTCAAGAATGGATGCTGAACTTTTTCAATATAATTTCTGCATTGGTTGATATAATTGTATCGGTCTACATATTTATTTTGTTTAAGTGTTGAATTACTGGGATTGCTTTTCCAATATTAAACCATTCCTACATATTTTGTATAAATTCCATTTCATCATGATGTACTTTTTATGATAACTTGAATGTTATTGGATAGTGTTTATTGAAAATCTTGGAATCTATATTCATTAGAGATGTTGGTCTATAATTACATATAAAGTCAAATACAGACAAAATCAACAAAGGGAAATATATATCAAGTGAATAACAGTCAAATGAGAGCAAAAGTAGCAATACTAATCTCAGACAAATTAGATATCACAATTAATGATAGCATGAGAGACAAAAGTCACTGTATGATTATGAAAGCTTTAATTTAACAATGCACCATAACCATAAACAATATATGCACACCAAATTAAACACCATCAAAATATATTAATCAAATTCTTAGAGAAACAAAGGGACAAATAGATCAAAATATTAGACTTGAATTCATCATTTTCACTATACATTGATCAATTAGAAAATCAACCAAGATACACATATATAAATAACACAATCAAATTTTATATATATATATATATATATATATATATACCCATACATACAAAACACTTCACCCATCAAAAATTCATTTCACTTTCTTGCCTAGCACCTACAGAAGCAATCCTAGAATATATCATATTTTAGATCATAAAGTAAGCATAAATAAATTTTAAAACATTGAGATAAGACAAGCCATGTTTCTAAGGCAAACCATAGTTTCTGATTATAATGCTACAAGATTAGAAATCAACCACAGAATGATCAACTCAAAAGAATTAAGTATATGGAAATTGGGCAATCATCTACTCAAGAACCACTGGGCAATTGAAGAAATAGACAACACAATAAAATATTCTTTGAAACAAAGGAGAACAAAAGCTCACCATTTATAAACCTTTGGGACATAGAAAAGGTAGCACTCAGAGGGCAGCAATATCTGCACCCATTATTAAGGCAGAAAAATTAAAACTAACCCATTAGCACATTAACTAAAACAATTGGGGGAAGTGCAGCAAAAGCAACCAGCAGACACTGGAAAGAAACAAATGCAAAAGACTAGATAAATGAATTGGAAATGTTTTCATTAACTATAGAAAAATTAATAAGCCAAGAAACTATTCTAGGATAGATTATATTTCAGGTCATAAAGAAAAACCTTAATAAATTAGTTCTTTGAAAAAATTAGCAAATTCTATAAGCCACTGGCCAACCTAACAAAATAGAATAATGGGGGGAGGGCAAATTTGACAAATAAGAGATGAAGATAAAAATCTAGTCATGATGTATTATGAAAAATTGTATTTCAATAAATTTGAAAACTTAGTATAAGTGTTTAAAGTTTTAGAAAAGATTTATTTACCTAAATTTCTACCTAGTGATGTAGAAAATCGCAACAAGTGAATAACTCAAGGGGAAAAAACAGGGCCAGTCATTAAAAAGCTCTCAACTTGAAAAATTCTGGAACCACAGTTTCCCTTGCTAATTCTATCAACTTATATAAAGCATACCAAGATGTATGCCACAATTCCATATTATACAAATGGACTATACTCCTTTACTATTGAGCTCCTTTTATGAAATGACTATAACTCTGATATCTAAATCAAACAAATATATCACCAACATGCTATGTTTCATGCACCAGATATTTTTAATGATGCTTTTCTCAATGCCTTTCTGAGGATATTTTGTTCATCAGTGTTGGTCTTTCCTAAGAGGATATAGTTGTACTCAGAGGGATGGTGACATAGTGGTTATGAGCTGGGCTTCTTCCTGAAAGTTAACCATTCTGAACTGGCAGCTTTCTGTAAGAAAACGACAGAGCTTTCGCCTCCTGTGAAGAGAAGCAGACCTGAGCACTCCTAGGAGCAGCCCCACACTACCCTTTACCGCTACCCTGAATCAGAACATCGCTATGGCAGTGCCGGAAGTGAAGAAGAGATGTGAGCAAGCAACAAGTATGAAGACTAGTCTTTTGACCTTCTCAGACCGCATTCCCTTCTTTGTGCACAGGGTTGCTGTAGATCAGCATCGATTCGGTGGTACATAACAACTTTCTTGTCACTCAAGTCTTCTTTAGGGATGCAATTTATTATAATTCACAAACTTCTCAATGTTTACTATCCCATCACTGGTGAGTCACCATTGCTAACTTTTGCATGGTTTAAACATAGTTTTAATAGGACATCATCCAAATATGCAATTAAATGGCTGAAGTGTATCAAGAAGCCTACCACAATCAATTTTAGAATATTATCTTTTTCTTGTACTACTTGCTATTGGTTCCCTATCCCCCTTTCCCAGTTTACCTTGCTGTGCCCCAAAGGAAGGACTCATCCAGTTACTGTCTCCATAAATTAACCTCTCCTACATTTCATACAACAAAAATAAAATACAAAATAAAGAGTCAAAAGGTAAGAGGCAATAAAATAAAATAGAGAAAAACTCCTTTTAGGAAGAAAGCAGAACAGATTAAAAACTCTAAAATAATGTTTCTGGAAATGTTCTCTAAGATTAACTTTTTTTGTAAAGCAGGGCTCTTGATTTACAAGCAGTAAAATGAGCCTGAAATAACTTCAGGCAAATATGGTATAAGTATGACATAACTCATAGATTCTAGGAGAACACTGAAGAGCAAATACTATAAATCACAGAAACAACGAAACATTTTGCAACCCAAATAACTATAAAACATGAATCATGTCTTTAAAGCCTGAAGAATAGACTGGATTACCTTTATCATTTTCTAGTCTTTCTTGACATTAAGAACAAGATTCCAGGAAAACTCCCCTAATGGCTGGTTCAATTTGGGTCACCTGTTCATTTCTGCATTGCCAATCCTGCTATTCTTATTTCAGTGGCACAATGGTATATATCCAGAGAAAAGTGAGGAATCAAATACAGAATATTGGTTATGAGTAAATATTTTTTACAATTAGGAGTTCCAGTTTAGATTACATTATGTCACATGACATGAAATTATTTATCTAGGACCAGTTACATTTTTCCATAAATCATAATTACTTTTGGCATTTAAATGTCAACATTTATCTTTGCTTGTTAATTTTATTTGATTACTTTTTATGGCCTCCTTTTTAAAAGGATAAAAATGAAAAGTATCTTTGGAAAGCTTGAAGCTATCTGATGAAATTCACATAACGAGAGTGCTGCTCAAGCAGAAGAAAGCTTACTTGAATCGCTGTGACTAATGGAAGCACAAAAGGACTCTTTAGTTCTCATGCCAAAGTAGATATTCTGTAGAACCTTAAAAATAGAATCTTAAAAATGACCCTCAAGGGAAACCAAACCTATTTTAGTTGATGACTAATTATAAGAATAAATGTAGGATAATGCAGATTTTATATAATAGGTTTGCTGAAGTTTTTTTTTTAATTCTGCTACAATTTTTTTGGATATGTGACTATTTTAGGAAGCATTAGTAAGAATTTAGTCTAGTGGGTATTGCACAAATTTGCAAGTGATCAAAATCTGAAACGTAAGACATGTGAACACCATTTAAGAGTCTATCACAATATGTCTATAATTGAGGGGTTATGGCACTTAGTATTATGAGATTGTCCTGCACTTTAGAATCAGATGTGTTTTTTTCCCCTGGGTGTCATTGAGTAATTTCCAACCTACTCACAACAGAAGAAATGCTGCCAGTCCGATGGCAACCTCACACTTGCTCCCACACGAGCCCAATTGATAAGAGTGTCATCCAGAACAAGTGTTGGAAACCTTAAGCTATGTGGTATTCAAAAGTATGATTCACAGCAATTCTATTAATTAGGCAGGATGTAATGCGCAAAATGAGGTTGATTCTTGATTCCATCGCTTTTGAGATATAAAAGAGATAAACAAGTATGGAACATTTAGAAGGACCTCTCACCACCAAGTGGGAGAAGCTGGGATTCAAGTCCATACTTCCTATCCAGGGTTCCTTTGTGGAGAACTGACTAGACCCAGGTAAAGATTGAATACAAGGTCTTTCACCCAGATTCAACAGTGAGAGAAAGTCTTTCCTAGAGCTGACACCCTAGCATCCACTCTCTTAAATTAAGAGGGTTTATTTTTGCTTGTTTGCTTGAAGAAAAGCAGAGACACATGTTGAAAAAGATCATGGCATGTGTCGTGTCAAGCATAGATATTTCATGACTATCTAAAGTGATTTGGGCAAAGGTTTAATGTTGGTGAATATCCAACTCTATAAACTAAAAAGTACTGATATCCATTATGGTATCTGTGAAAAGCATAATTCAATATTCTTGTTAAGGCTCCAGTAGTAATATATTACCTAGAAATTTAATTCATTAGTTAAAAACTTCTAAAAAGGAAACTCACTTTTAATAGTATAAAATTTTGCATAAAATCATTTTTGCAGATTTAAAAAAACTAATGTATGTGTGTCTTTCTACATCCAACACACTCGTTTAATTTATCTTTTCTCTAACAATCTTCCACTGTACAACATTTAAAGCTAGTGACACATTCTCCACCAAGGATCATTATTTATGAAAGATTTTAAAAATAACTATTGGCTAAAATTATAGGATATTTTATTAATGTATTGTATATATTTTTTCTTTTTTTCCCCATGATTTTATTGGGGGCTCTTACAGTTCTTATAACATTCCATACATCATTTGTATCAAGTATATTTGTACAAAGGTTGTCATATTCATTTCCAAATATTCTCTATATGAGCCCTTTGTATAAACTCCTCTTTCACGCTCCTTTTTTCCCAATGATTTTATTGGGGACTCTTACAGCTTTTATAACATTCAATACATAATTTGTAACAAGAATATTTGCTCACATGTTGACATTCTCATTTCCAAATGTTCTCCACCTGAGCCCTTCGTATAAGCTCCTCCTTCTCTCTCCTTTTTTTAAAAAATAAATCATTTTATTGTGGACTTATACAACTCCCATCACAATCCATACATACATAAATTGTATGCAAGCCACATTTGCACACCTGCTGCCATCATCACCCCTGAAACACCCTGCCTCCATCATGTCCCCCAGTGTCAGCTCCCCATATTTCCCTTCTCCCCTCCCCCATGAACCCTTAATAATTTAGAAACTTTTATTAACTTTTCATATCATATACTGTCCAATGTGTTCCTTCACTCACTTCCATGTTGTCCATATCCCAGAAAGGAGGTTATATCCAGATCCCTGGAATTGGTTTCCCCTTTCTATCCCACCATCTCTCCAACCTTCCACTAGTCCAGAGGGATCAAAGTTTTTAAGGAAATGCATGAGTATTTTTTGTGTATTAATTGAGTACAATTTAATATTTTGAAGACACATCTTGCTCATCTTAATCTCCAACATCCATTTCAGATGTTTCGACCTGTTTATCACAGTACTGCCTACCTTCTGGCCAGTAATGTTCTTTATCAACTCTAACGACCAAAGACAATGATCAGAAATCTGAAATTTTCACCTTGAAAATCTATCAGACACTCAGTTAATAGACAAGTTTGGAGATGCATTTTAGAGTTACAGTTCAATGATAACAAGTAAACAAAAGCCACACACATTATTTTCCTTTGTACTTTTATTTGAACCTCAAAAACTGTACTAAAATATACATATGTACATATATGTATGTATATTATCACCTCTACTGCTTCTTAGCATTTTTAAGCCTTGATCATTTTTCTGCTTTATTTAGTACTGCCGGTTGGTGACGTTTAGTAAGCTTAGATCTGCTCACTTCAAATTCCAAGGATCAATCTCAGCAGCCACCGTATGGCAGAGAGATCAGATTATCTGCTCTTCTTACAAGTCACAGCCTCCTAAACTCTACACTTGCTGTAAGGTATAGTAGACTAACCGGCACGGGTATTTAAATCATGGGAATTTTATATGTTAAGTCATGTAAGAGCTCAAAATTTGTCTCAATATTTTAAAATATGGAAATATTCATTCAAAAGCTAAATTTTTAAAAAAATATATCATAAATTATCATAAAACGCGTTCATAAAACGCTTTCCATCATGCATAGTTCAATACATAGTTACACACACTGTGCCAAGCACTGCCACCTGCCCCGTCCTCATCGGCATTCTCCCAATATCTGCCTCTCCATTTGATATGAGCCCCCCCTCCGCTCCCCTCCAACCTTTCCACCCTTCTCCCTAGTCCTCACCACTCTGCAATCATTACTGATTTGTCATATCTTACACCGCCCGATATCTTCCTCCACCCACTCCTCCCTAGATCCACCCTCCAGATAGGAGACAGTCTGCAGATCCCCACAGCTGGCTTCTTCTCTCCACCCCACCCTCCCTCCACCTAACTGGCAACTTCACTCCCACCACTGACCCCGAGGGGTCCATCCACCCTGAGACCCCTTCGTTTCCAGCTCCCACCTCCACCAGTGCACCTCCTCCAGTCCAGCTGGGACTGCAGGGCAGAGTTGGGGCTGTGATGGTTGGGGCGAGGAAACCTTCAGGAAATAGAGGACAGTTTTATGCTTCACTGCTACCTCACTGCCCCTTGGCTGACCCATCTCCTCCCCGTGACTCCCCTGCAAGGGGGTGTCCATCTGCCCACAGTTGGACCCTGAGTTCCCACCCTGCTCTCCCCCTCATTCTTACTGATTTAATCCTTGTTCTTTGATGTTTGATGTCTACTCCCTTCGACCCCTCGTGATCACACATGGTGGTGTGCTTCTATGTGGACTTTGCTGTTTCTGTGCTGGATGGCCACTTGTTCACCTTCTAGCCTTTAAGATCCCAGCTACTTTATCGTTTGGTGACGGGGCGCCATTAGTCTCCTGGGCTCTGTCTGCCTCTGCACCCTTTTGTCCTCAGCGATCATACCAGGAGGGTGGGCACTTAACGACATTTTTGTTGTTGTTGTTCTTTGATGCCTGATAAGCTGGTTCTTTCTACTCTTCATGGTCACACAGGCTGGTGTGCTTCCTCTACGGTAGCCTTGTTGCACTGTTTCCTCATCCTCAAACCTTTGAAGCCTCAGGCATTAGGTCTTGATAGCCGGGTACCATTAGCCATCTTCACCACTCTTTCTCCTCTCCCCACTTGTCCTCAGTGATCATCTCAGGAAAGTGCATACACAGTAATATTTTTTTTTCCTGTTTGATGGGTGAGGTTTGATCCTTTTGACTCCTCTCAACCACTTATGTTGTCATGTAAGAACTCAAATAATTGTCTCAATATTTTAAAATATGGAAATATTGATACAAAATCTAAATTTATATTGTTTTACAATGTTGCAGAAATTACTTGGAGATCAGAATTTCTCTATAGAGGGAATGAGTCTTATTATCTCAGGTACAACAATAAGTGATATATTAAATATATCAGCTAATGCAGATAAAAATAAGTAGGTTTCCTTATATTTTATATAGGAATTTTATAACTTTAGTCCTCAATGAAGTTGCAAGTTTTTTAATCTGAGATAGCACTTTGCATCTATGATTCAAATATTAACCATAATTAGATTAACAGTAAATTCTAAACCTTGAAAAATGGCTATTTGATTCATGTCCATGACATATTTGAAATATGTCTATACACACTCACTGACTCGGAAACTGTCTTCAGAGAAGTTGAGTACAATATTTTCCAACCCACTGTTAGAGGTAGCAATCAAGATTATGTAGCTTTCACACACTTTCCTCTAGTTCTCAAATGCTTCCTCGCACCCACTATCATGATGCCAATTCTACCTTGCAAATCTGACGAGAGCAGGGTGGCACACTGGAGGGGAAACATGGGGACTTCAGGACAGATTATCCCTTCGGGACCAGTGGTGGGTGTGGTGATATGGGGAGGATGGAGGTAAGGTGGAGTGGAAGGGGGTAACCACTTGAGGGTTCCACATATGATCTCTTTGGAGTATGGAGAGTGGGGAAGTGGGTGAAGGGACACATCGGACTGAGTACGATATGAAAAAGTAATACCAATGTGCAAATTATTAAGATTTCATGGGGAAGGGGGCATGAGGAGGGAGGGGAAATATGGGAAGCTGGTACTGGGAGTCTCAGTAGAGGGAGAATGTTTTGGGGTGATGATTGCAGCAGGTGTGCAAATGTGGTCTGCATACAATTGACGTATGTGTTCATCATGATGGGAGTTGTATGAGCCTCCAATAAAATTATTTATTTAAAAAATAAAGATAAATATCAATACCATTTCACTCCCACTGGGATAATTAATTTTTTTCAACAACAACAACAACAAAAAGTTGTTAGTAAATGTTGGCAGAGATATGGAGAAATTGTAATCAGGGCTTCTAAATAACCTGACACATTTTATTCTGGCTGATGAAGGGAATGATTGAATATGTAAAATTTTGGAATGCCAGAACAATAACTGCAACAAGAAAAAGTCTGGGTTGATAGCCTGATAAAATATTAATCTTCTCCTTACAAACAACCAAATCTATAACAAAACAAAAGTTGCATAGCAACCAAATCTCTTGACCATTTCACTTGGAAATAATGGTACTCAATGAACAGATGGCCAAAGAACACACTACTTTGAATGTACTTGTGCCACAGTTCTGGCAATAATTCTATCTCCCTAAAAAGGTACAATCTACCTGGATGAGTATCCCATTCCACTGCCCCAATCCATAAGTAGTGTTACCAATTCTAGTAATAATTTTAGCATTTGAGAGGAACCACTCCAAAAAAATTGCACTGAGCAGAACAGAGTTTTTGAAGTATGTATTTTTCTCTCTAGATGAGCATCAAGCAATTCCCTCTGAGTTAGTGCACCCTGTGGTATTGCCTGGGAAAGTTCTCTTTGGTCACAGTGAATTTTTCATAGAAGCAATTTGCTTGAACCTCATTTTTTGTGATTGCCCATTTAAAATAACAGCATACAGCTATGAAATTTTGTTTCCTGCTAGGAAAAAATTCCACAGAAACTATTGAACACAGTTTACAAGACAATATTATGAGGAAAAAGTCAGTTTCAGAATGATTTTCACATTTCAAAAAAGGTGAAACGTTGCTTGATGACAAACCTTGTTCGGAACATCTGTCAACTTCTCATTGGACAAAATTGTCTACTTATAATGCATTTGGAGCTTGTTCCACCAAGTCAGACTATTAATCAAGCTTTATATTTAGAGCAGTTGTTCTCAACCTTGCTAATGCCAGAGCCCTTTAGTACAGTTCCTCATGTTGTGGTGACCTCCACACTTTAAATTATTGTCATTGCTACTTCATAGCTATAATTTTGCTACTCTTATGAATTGGGTGACCCCAGTGAAAAGGTCACTCAACCCCCAAATGGATCACGACCCACAAGTTGTGGACAGCTGGTTTAGAGGGTCTGAAAAGATTGTATAAGAGCCTGCCACATAAAAAGGCCTGATTTGGAGCACATGGAGAATAGCTTTTGCCACCATAACAAGGCACCTGCTCACGCAGCCATCTCAGTGAGCCAGGTTTAGGCAACCCCCAGTATTTCTCTCTTGCTCCATACACCTAACTCAACTGCTTCTGCTCCATGTGAATTGTTGTTTTGTCAAATTCAGAGCATCATGAAAAGCAGTGATTTGATGACAAAGAAGAGGTGACAAAAAAATCAAAGAAAGTGCTCTCAGCCATCGAAACAGATAAGTTTGAAAAATGTTTCTAAGAATATACTCATAGATCTAACAAATGCATCGAATGTAATACAGAGTACTTTGAAGATGATAAGTTTGCTTTGTAAAAAATTTAAATACATAGGTTTGGGAAAAATCCTGATTTGGGGGGGACTTGTTACCACCTTGAATACCTGCATTTAAAAAAAAATGAGGCTGGAACCGAGCTCCGGTGGCATAGAGGTCGTGCACAGGACTGCAGCCTACAGGACTGACAGTTCAAATCCAGCAGCAGCTCTCCAGGAGCATGGCTAGGCCTCCTAGTTCCACCAGGGCAGTGAGGCTGTTGGTCAGCTGATCATATATGAATGCTGGTGCACACACACAAATAAAATATTTATCGTGGAAAACAGTGTTGCAACTCCTTCAAAAGCAAAAACTAAGCATAGAAGAGAATTAACATGTGGTGTCAAACCTCACTCTTAGGTATATATAATTAAAAGCAGAGTCAAAAAGATACACATGTATCACTTTTCATTATAGCCCTGTTCGTGATTCAAAAAAAATGGAAACATATGAAATGCCTATTAACAGGTGATTTATTAAACATAATGCAAACATATAATTATATAATACCATAACATACTGTCAGTAGACTAAATATATTCAACATATATGCCAAAATATGGATGAAGATGAAGACATTTGGGAGCAATGAATTCTATCACACAGTGAGAAGCACAGTATTCCTTCCTTTGAGCACATAGACAAAAAAGAAAGACAAACACATAGACTAAAATTCATCAGTAGTTACTAGAAGCAGAAGAGAGGAGGCAAAAGTGGTGAAGAAAACACATTATTTAGGTTTGCTTTCCATTGCATGTTTTTAATCATTTGTGTCAATAAGTTGTATACTGGTAAAAAGTTGAGTTAGCAGATGCTATGTGATAGATATATTTAGAAAAAATCACCAAAAATAAAGCTGCTTAGGCTGCTAATGTAGACATAAACCTCTCATAGGATTTTGTTCCTTGATGCATGAAGTACAGAGTCATGTACAATGAGACAAAGCAAGTAATTGGCTCAATAATAAACTTTGTGCTTCTATTCTTGGTCCAAATTTTGCATAATATTTGAGGTCTTAAAAACTTGTACAAGACCAATTATCCAAGATATTGATCCCCATCCACTTAAAGCAACAGAGTAAGACAAATCAGAAACACAAGAAAGATATAGAAAGAAATTGCCTCAATAAAAAACTATCTCATTTATCATGTGATCAGAAGAACATGGTGGATCTTGGCTAACATTGCTGAATGTTCGTAATCTATATTTCATGTGAATTCTGATGATACATATGAATATGCAGAGCATAATTTCAAATTATCATAGACTTCAACTTTCTCCTAAGTTATGAAGGGTAAATGATATCCTGAAACTATTGCCCTAATGCAGTGATTGAGTATTAAAATATAAGAGTATATATTAAATTATAAATACACTTTAAGATTTTCTTAAAACCAAGAAAAATAGTTTCATTTTGTTCATTAGGGGGAAAAGTATCTCTTGAACATTATACTATGTAAGAACTACATATATGAGGGGGTATTCCCTGCACAAGAAAGGATATCTATTTCAAAGCATGTACTTAAATTTGTTTACAAAACAACTTTATCAACTTCAAAGTACTTTTCAATACCCTTACTGCATTTGTCAAATCTGTGATTCCATTTCATTTTCAAGTGAAACTGTTGTATTAAAAAAAAAATCACTATGACCAGACAGAACTTTCCCAGGTGATGCCACAGGGTGCACTATCTCAGAGAGAGTTGCTCAATGCTCGCTTAGTAGGGGAAGTGTGTGCTACAAAAGCTCTGCTCACCCACATCAATTTTGGTTTTGGTTTTGGTTTTGGTGGTCCCTCGTATAGTACCAAACTGGCAAAAGCACCTCAAAAGATTATCCAGAAACTTGAGGATAGTCACTTGATGTTTACTGAGGGAAGTACAACACAGAAAAAGACAGTAAAAATGGTAACATAGCACAAATGATGTAACCAATGTTGTCAATTTTAAATGTTAGCTTAGTGTAAATTTTGTTATGTTTATTCACAGCAACAGTAAAATAAGTAAAAGTTATAAATCCTGATTCCTTTTCGCCCAGTCTCTTGGTTACCATCTAATGGCAACCCATCACTGACCAGGGTTGTCAGTCATTTCTTTAACTACATGGAGAACACCATGTAGTTGTCTGCCAGCACTATTCTAACAAATATTCCCACATCATTTCATTGTTCTGTCTTTGCAGTTCTTACTCCTCCCTGGTTTGGAGAAAGCTTCCCTGGCAAACTTAGAAGCCATCTACTAAAGAAGCACACTCTCCATCCCCTCAGTTACATAAGTCCTAAACATCACTATAAAGCAGAGTGCTAGCTTTCTCATCACTAACAATTAAAATTTAGTGTAAAGGAAATGAAATTCTTGAAACATAATTTTAGAAAGATTACCACAAAGTTAGTTGCAATGAACTAGAAGTTAAAGATGAACAAAGGTCCAAATTTTCTAATGCTAGACTATTCCATTTTCCATGACATCAATCACCACTGCTCAGCTCAGTAATCTCACGTGAGCATCTCACATAACTCAGAAACTCTGGAGGGAATGGCCCACAAGTTTTGAAGACTGTCAAAGTTCAGATATCCATCTGGAGGATTCTTCTTGTTAATGCAAAATTAGGCTGTTGTCTCGCAAGGCTGATGAAGCTGGTGAATCATATTCTCAGCACAAGAACTGAGCACCAGCGGTTAAGTAGAAGGAAGTCAGATACTGGGTCCAGAGGAAGAGAGTAAATTTTAGCAAAGGTCAAAAAGGTGTCAGTGTCTTAGACCAGTGGTTTTCTTAGGGCAATAGCTGAATTCTGATAGGTAGTTGTTGCCAGGTAACTCAACACCTGTCTTCTGTTAGCTGTCACCTGGGAAACTGAGGGTGGGTATGGACAAAGTGCATCTTGTCTACTTCCTGGGCTTTGACAAGGTGTGATTATTGCCTCTGATGTCAAATGGTTAAGTGTAGAACATGCTGATCACCTTTGCCCATCTTACACTGGCTTAAGCCTAGTTTCATTTTTATAACTCAAACCTCTTCTAAATCTCAAAAAAGTCACTGCCATTGAGTCTTTGAGATTCATAGAAGCAGTTTTAACTCATGTTATAGGGTCAATAAAAGTTAGGATAGACCAGATGAGTGAGAATTAGGCTACTATTTCTTCATTTCTAGTGCATTTACCTATCACAGAAGTTTATATTATCATAAAATTCTATATTATATTTTACTTATTTGATATAAATAATTCTTTGATATGTTATAGCCTCAGTGGACATTTTTAATTGACAAATTAATCTAAGATTAGTAGTAATTCATCTTATAATCTTATAAATAATAGATTTTGAGAATGCAGTTTTGATTATGCATAGAAGCCAACTTAAAAGATATTAGAAAATTAGAATTAAAGCATAAGGAAAATGTTTACAAACTTTATCATATTCCTTTTAAAATCAGCATTGACGTGGTGGATATATATGATTCCACTAGGTTTTGATGAAATTACTTATAATATAATAAATACATTTGGCTGTGAAGATGGCTAAGTTCTTTTCCACTCTTTCAAAAGTTTGTGGCTTTTAAACCCCTAGAGGGACCTTAAGATGGTTACCATCTACTTTTTTTTTCTTTTTAATCCCAACTCTAGTTACCATCTACTTACGAAAGGTCAGGACCTTGAAATAATCTCTAGATCACTCCTACTTTTTACATTTGCCGTCTCCCTAAGTTGGAATCCACACAATAGCAACCAAGAACAACACGAGAGAATTGTGAGAAATTACATATTTCTTCTTACATTCCTATTGCATATTACTGTGATAAAAACATGAGCAATAGCGAACCAGCATTTACTGAGCATTTTTAATTTGAAACTACCATATGTCATTTAGTGTGACTGATCATGGACATACTATCCTATTTAATTCTCATGCAATTCATATCTACATATATAAAGAAATTGCAGGTAGCCCACTGGCCTTCTGTTAATTCCAATTCCTCATGACCCCTTATGGAAGAAGAGAGCTACTTCTCAGGCAGTTTCCACAACTGGGACGTTTCGGAGAGCTGATGGCCTCCATGTTCTAGTGGGAATGCCCTGGTGGGTTCCAAGCCAGATGTTCCAGACTCAGTAGCTCAACATTAAGCAGATTGTGCCATCAGGCATCTTCCAAACTCTGGATAAGAAACATGAAATTTCCCATAGGTATGCTGGGAATAGAACTGTATCATGATCATACAGATAAATGTGCTTCTTCTATATTACATTCTGGGAGTCTCTGAATGGTACAAACTGTGAAATTTAACTACTAATTGAACAATCAGTGATGTGTGAACAGCTAGAGATGCCTACGAAGAAAAGCCTGGTGATTTGTTTCTGATGTATACGTCTTCAGAAGTCTATATAGTGCAATTGTATTCTGCAACACAAAGGGCAGTCGTGATTCAGAATTACCACCATAACTGGTTTTGTTGAGTTTATTCTCAATTTTAGAAACATAAATGTTTAACATTGAATTCAATTTTACTATCACTAATATTTTGTAGAATTCAAATTATGCTGTACTTCTTATACTTTTGAAACTTTTCCTTCCTTGTACTTTATTTCCTTTGCTAACAAAATGAAAGAGTAGTAAATCTCCTTTTCTTATGTGAAAAGTGTCTTTTCTTTAAATATCTTGTTTTCTGCTAAGCCTGACTGCTCTTGATTGCTATCTGCCGTCATTCAGTTGAAAACTGCTTTAGCATCATTTAGCTTTGGGAAGCATTTGTTTCTTCTTGCTTTCTTTTCTCTTCTCTCTTTTTTTTTTGAGATTGCATAAAGCATGGAATTTGTAAAGCTAATTTTGCAGAATGATGCATTCATGGGGACTGCAATTTGCATTGCTGAACTTTAATTTGCATTAATCACAAGAACCTAAGTACATGTATCTGATGTTTTCTGTAGGTCATGGGATACATTCTTGGTGATCATTTTGAAATTTTAATTAATATGCACATACATAATATGTTCCATGTATAGCATCATGTCCCAGGGAAGATTCACTAAAGAGAATATCGATGCTCAGCTTTCATATACAATTCAAAATGCAATTTTTAGTCTGTGATCTATATACATATTTACAGTCTACATACCAGTGAAGTGATGCAGATAAATGCTTATTTGACAGTAATTCTGAAATCCAGATACCAGGGTATAGAGATGAGGATCTATTGAAATATCTCTACTCCATCCTCTCCCCACTACTGATTTCAAATATTGAGTCACTAAATAAATAGAATTGAAATTCGACACTAATCCATACTAAAGACTTCAATTGCATATTGGAATGTACTTGAATTCATGTTTCCTTCATGTTGACATTACTCTACAAAGCTTAGAGCCTCCTGGATGCTGAATTTTCAAGTAGGTCATGTTTCATTTGCATCAGTTTCAGATTCTTTATCATTATTAGAAAAATGAAGAGCAAAGAACAGGCTCAGCACATTGAACAAACTAATTAAGCAGCAAACATGCAAATGATTTCTTCACTTTCCTGAATTTCACTTTTGAAATTCTTTTAAATAGTACAACATATTGAAAGACAACATGGAAATGTAAGACAGCAGGCTGTACAAAATTAGTAAATGATCTCTGTTTTTAATTTTCATTGGCAATTTTAGAGAAAGCTCTACAGGACTATCTCATTCATGAAAAGAATTTGCTTCATAACCCAAAGTTGTTATGGTTTCCATAGGGATGGCCAGTATATCTAAATGAGGAATATTCACTTACAATGGAGACACACTCTGACAAAACAAGCAGTTAACATAAATATGGAGAATCAGTCTCTATATGAAGAAGCCAGTAGTTAAAACAGAAACATATATTTCATTAATTAATTCAACAAATTCATTTTCACTATGTACTCTTTCAGAACATAGATGTGCATTTTCATTTACTTCAACAATAATTTACCTATGATGTAAATATATACTAGCCTCTGTTAAGCTTGTTTTATTCTTCAAGGAACCCTGAATGTCTGTTGAATAGATATATAGGTATAGATATAGAGATTGAGATAGAGGTAGAGATAAAGATTTTGTTCTGTATCTATCTTTTCCATTTTTTGTGCCATTTTATATTTTATTTGCCTACTGTTTTATGTTCCTATCATTTGCTGCCTTGTTTTTATGTCAATGATGTTGTTTTCCAATTAACCCCTTTATTGAAAATGACTATCAAACTTAAAGAAATATTTCCTTTGATCTGCCAATTTTCATGTTCTCATGTTTGTTCTACTTTTTAGATTTATTGACTTTAAGGAATTTTTCTTCCAGTTGAGTTAGTGTTATTTTATTTTGTTCCTTTGAAACTTGCAGTTTTATTAATTAACTTAATTACTTTAATACTACTTCCATTATTCCCATGATTTTCAATCCCTATATATGTCTTGAAAATTATTTGTTCTTTTTCTGATACCTTTAAATAAATCTGCTTTGTGTTAAAATAATATTGACTTTCCTGTAGCATTGAGGGAAATTTCTGTTGGAGGCTATGGGGAAGTGGAATATTACTCAAATTTTCACAATTTATTTATCTTTTTCATCTTCTTTCAGACAACCTTTACCTTTCAAGATGACCTTTCAACTTTGTAGGTTGTATTTGACTGTAATGTAGGCTATCATCAAGTGTTGAACTGCTAACCCTGAGGTTGACAATTCAAACCCATTATCTGCTCTTCTGGAAAATAAGAACTCATCTGCTCCCATAAAGATTTATGAAATCTCTCCAAACCTGCCTGGAATTCTATTGCGATCAATCAGAATCGACTCTGCAACAACTAGTTGGGTTGATTTCCACTACATGCTTTCTTTCTGACCTTTTGACCTACAAGCTTCAGTTAGTTCCACTTTCATTCAACACAATTATTTTGTTAGATGTGAATTCTGCCTGCTGCAAAAACATATGTGTGGGGTTGGGGGTTGATGATTTTGACCTCCTCTGGCTCTTCCATAGCTATGAGGCAGAGGTCAGACATGCCTCTTATCTCCCTCTTTCTTTAGCTATTCTGATAACTCTTTCTCCCAAAGTTCTCTGCTGGGTTTGATAATTACTTACAATGATCACGTGGAACTCTTAGAAAAAATGCAAATTTGTGGAGAGGATTAGAGAAGATAACAAGTTGCCACAAATCAGGATCAATAAAGAGTAAAGGTATGGCCATTGGTTCACATCAGTGCCTCTCCTTAGCCAGTAGCCCAGTTTCTCTCTAGCCTTCAGCTTCCCTGAAGCCATGTGGTCCCATGGTTTCTGCCTTGAGCCCAGGAAACCCATGCTACTCTGCTTTATGGCTTCAGTGTCTCAGTGTAACCACATTGCAACACCTTGCCTCAGACTCTGGAATTGGCCTGACTCCTTTTTTGCATCTCATGCTCTCCATGCTACCTGTAACCTGTGGTACTTCTGGGCCTTGGTCTACCCACTTTGAACAGAGATCTGTATTCTACTTTCAATGGTCCTTGGGCTCCTCTCTGGCTCCACAGATGGTTCTTAAGCATAGAGGAACGGCTTTCATGGATATTTATTTATTAGTGAAAGATGTCTTTCAGTTGTTCACATCCAAATGAAACAATGAGTCAATTCACACCCTACACTATAGTCAACCCACCAATTGTCAGTTTGTTTTACTGTGATGGCTGATATGTTGAGGTGATGCTGGAAGCAATGACTTTGGTCATTGAAGGTCAGTAGGTCACTCAAAGTGAGCAACTTTCTGTAGAATTTACAGACGAGGAACATAGAGTAAAGAAGGAATTAGTTGTCTGTTTCAGAGGAAGTAGCCACTGAAAACCTTACACATAGGACAGAATTATTGTCAGATATTGAACCCTAATAATTGGAAGCAGAACATTCTCAAAGGCAATGTCAGATGATGGTCCAACGGGTCTGAAAGCACTTGAAATGTGACTGAGGAAGAGCAGTTCTCTCAATGGAGAATTGGTCATACTGACATGAATGTAATAAAGCCTGAGATAGTGGGACCTGATGCATCTTTATTTGCTGATGAGACACAAGTCAAAAGGAGAAAAAAACAGGTGCCAAATCTAATACCATAACTTGAAATGCATAAAGCATGAATCCAGGAAAATAGGAAAGCGTCAAACATTAAATACAACACATAAACATCAATATTCTAGCCATTACTGGGCTGAAATGGACTGATATTTGTCACTTAGAACCAGAAAAATCTCGTGGCTTACTATGTTGAATATGCAACAGTCAAGAGGAATGGCATTGCATGCACTGTATAAAGGATATTTCAAGATTTTCACATACAAGACTGTGGTAGGATTATATATATGCATCTTCATGGAAATCCCATCAAAACACTATCATTAAGATTTCTGCACCAATGACAAAATCTAGTGATGAGTAAATTGAAGAATCTTATTGTCACTCTGAAATTGCCCAAACATGCATTCAAGATGCATTCATAATTATAGGTAATATGAATGCAAAAATTGTGAACAAAGATGAAGGTATAGTATTAATAAATTATGGATTAGGTGATAGAAAAGAAGCTGTACATTGTATGATAGAATTTTGCAAAAGAGAATAATTGTTCAAAACAGCTATCTTTTCTGACAACACAAAAAGTGAATATACACATGGATTTCTCCAGGTGGAATACACAGAAATCAAATTTACTACATCTGTTGAAGGAAATCATGGAGATGTTCAATATCAGCAGCTGAAAACTAGATCAGGGGTAGATGGAACATATCATCAATCGTTCACTTGTAAGTTTAGTCTGAAGCTGAAGAAAATTAAAATAAATCCATGAAAGCAAAACATGACCTTGGATATATAAATTCTGAATTTCAGGAATACCACAAGAGTAAACTTGATGCAATGAACATAAAGTTAGAAGACATGATGAACTGTGAGAGGATATCAAAAACATCATTTTATGAAGATTAAAAAGGTCATTAAAAATACAGGAGAAAAATATAAAGATCAGAGTGGATGTCAGAAAGTGCTCTGAAATTTGCACCTAAACATTGAATATTTAAGACAAATGAAAGAGATGAAAAAAGACAGAGATGAACAGAAAATAACAAAGGACAGCTCCAAAATACAAAGCAAAACATGTGAAAAGCAAAACATCTAATAAAGTAAAATATGTTTACTAAAAGTAAAACCTCTAGACTTAGAAAAATAGAAGAGAAGAACACACTCAGAATATCTTAAACAAAAAGAACTCAATAAAAATAGGTGCAATCCTGGAATTGAAATATTCTATTAACAAATTATAGAATGATTAAAGGAGCATAAAAATAAGGAAGAAAGAACACACAGTAACTATACCAAAATATTATTCAACATTCCACCATTTCAAAGACACTAAAACTGCATTATAACTCAGTAATGTAGAGCAATACTCCAGAAATTGAGGAAATATTGACTGAAATGTTTCAACAATATTTTGAAGTGCTATAAGTACTTATTCATCTTAGTTAGGAAATTTGTAAGAAAATTACTTGACAAACTAACTGGAAGCAATTGATATTTGTACACATTATAAAGAAAAGTGGTTTAATGGAATGAAAATTATAGAACGATATCATCAGTATCACATAAAAGTAAAAATATTATGGAAGATCATCTAAAAATGGCTACAGCAGTAGACTGACAGGGAGATTCCAGAGGTCCATGCCTTACTTAGAAAAGATCATGGAACAAGGTATATAACAGTGATGTCAAAAGGAAATTGTTTGTACATAGAGAATACCAGAACAACGTTTTAATTATTGTTCATGAGGAAGCAGGACTGTGCCCGACAGTATGGATTACAACTCAAAATAGAAAAAAAGACCAAAATTCACAACTGGAGCAACAGATGGCATCAAAAACAAAAGGAGAAAAGGTTGACGTTGCCAAGGAGATGTCCTCTGGTTAGAGCCATAATGAATACTCTTGAAAACTGTGACCAAGATCAAAAGAAACCTTGCTGCAGGAGACCTCTTTAGAGTTTTGAAAAGCAATGATGTTGCTGTAAGTAAGGGCATAAGTAAGTCCTTATGTGTTCTTGATTCTGTAGTGTTAAGGCTAATGTCAGAAATGAAGTAAAAGAGCTGAAGAGAAAATTTCAAAAAAGGCACCTGGAGAAAACAAAAGGAAACATTTTAACAGAATAAAATATGAAACAGCTTCAAACTAGAAATAGAGGATGATGCTCAAGATACCTCAAACTAAAATCTATGAAGAAAATAACCCATGTCTGAAGTTGAAATAAAATATTGAAGGTTTCTATGAACAGAATATTAAATGCTGATGGAGCGCCAAATGAACATGGAAGGAATTTGCAGACTTGCTTCAACAAAAAACTTTGGTCAATATTTAATCATTTATAGAAATATTATATGAGTCTAATAGCTGCTATATGTTTAAAACAAGGCCCTAGGAATTGAGGGAATACTATTGAAATGTTTCAGTGAACTGACTCATTCAATAATATATGACAATAGTGAATGACAACAGTGAAGCACTCAATAGTGTATGACAAAAAATTTGGAAGACAGCTACTTGCCAATGGACTACAAGACATTATGCTTATGCCTATTCCTAAAAAAAGCAACCCAAGAATGCTGAAATTATCAAACTACAGTAATATTACCCATAAGCAAATTTTTGCGGAATTTTATTTAAAATAATTAGGGCAATACATTAACAGCATGGTTCAATTGTGTTCATAGTGAACCTTTGCATAAAGTAAGACGTTGTTATTCACATAGAACACAGGACTGTTACATGTCATAAAAATGGGAACTGTGTGTGCAAACATCATATAATTTGATAATAATTATTTAATATGCATAATGAACAAGTAATATGAGAAGCTAAATTACATGAAGAAAATAGTGGCGCCAAGCTTGGAGGACGGTTTATTATTATCTTGCAATGTGCAGATGACACACACGTGCTTGCTGAAAGCAAAAAGGTTTGACGAATTTACTAATGACAATTAATTACAAGATTTTCAGAATAGATTGCAACTTTACATAAAGAGAATATAATTCTCACAGCTGGACCAACAGACAATATTATGGTAACAAAACAAAACTAACAAAGTCCCAAGGAGCTGAGGATTTCATTGTACTTGGCCCCACAATCAATGCTGATAAAAACAGCAGCCAAGAAGTCAGACAATATAGTGCATTGGGCAAATCTACAGCAGAGGACCTATGAAAAGTGTTAAAGAGAATTACGTCACGTTGAGGACTGAAGTGCGCCTGACCCAAACTGTGTTATTATAACTGTACAAAAACTGAACAGTAAATAAGAAAGATGGCAGAAGAACTGATGCATTGAAAATTACAGTGTTGATAAAAAAGTACTATGAGTGCCTAGGGTTTCTAGAAGAACATAGCAAGGTGTCTGGGAAGAAATGCTGTGAGAATGCTCCTTAGAAACAGGATGGTAAGATAGTGTCCTTAGGACATTCTAGTTCCGGGGAAGGGGCATCCCACTTGATAAAGGAGAAGGTCAGTGACAAAAAATAAAACCCTTGGTGAGAGGATTGTCACCGTGGCTGCATCTAGAGGGTCCCACACAATCATTGTGAGGATGGCGCAAACTGGGTCGTGTTTCACACAGTAGCTCTTTATGAGTTGGCATCGACTCAAAGGTACCTTCCAAGGTTGGCATTCATCAAAGAGGCGCCCTCCTGGAGCAAGGGTTGAATACTCAAACTTTCACTACCCACGTGCAACCGTCATCCACTCTACAGGAGAAACAGGAGATTTGGTCTCATAGAGATCAATTCTACTCTCTCCTATAAGTCTCTGTGAGTCAGAATTGACTTGGTGGTAGATTTTTACCAGATATATTTATCAGAAACACAATTTTATTGGTCAAAGTTGGGGAATCTCTCATGTCAAGACATTTGCAGGAAAACTTTTCAGATATTGATACACTCTACCAATTTTAGAAAACTTTACTTCACCAATAAATATTAAGCAAGGGACTATGGATGGAAAATAACAAATGTCTTTTCCAAATAAAATTTATTAACCCCTTTGGCAGCCTGGTTAGGGATTTTTCGAGCACAAATGCTAATATAAAATGTATTAACTCTCATATTGAAAGTCACTCAGGGCCTTCTCAGAACACTGGCATCAATTTTTAACAATGTACTGGCAGCATGTTCCAGTATTGTGAGACATTTAGCCAATATTCCACAAATATGTGTAAGTCACAGGCAGTTTATTATATTAATTCATACATAGTAGTAATACATATATTAGTTCACATTATTTTGTATGATGACACCATTTATTTCTTTAAGACAATCACATGGCTTTGAAAATAAAGGAGGCGGTGTGAGAGGGTGCTGTGGGAATACTGTCAGTATGAGAAACTAGCCTTGATTGGAGAATAACTCATCTATTAGGCTGAAGCGTCAGCAAAACTAATGCAGAATTTGCAACAAAATATATTCTATATGCCACAGCATGATATCTTTTCTTAATTACTGATCTTTTCATGTCTATTTAAGGACTTCTCCCTTGAGTAAAATATATAGTTGATTTCTTTTTTCAAGGATCAGATAAATATACCTCTTCTTCTCAGCAATTGTTAAAATAAAACTTAATGAAAACATAACTACTCACTTCCAGTCTTTTTAGCATTTTCCCTTTCAAAAAATAGTCATTACCATATTTTTAAATTTACAGCCTGGTATTAGCTGTCATTAGGATTTCAGGAAACCTAAGATCTGAAGGATGAATTCTCAATATCTACATTCCTAATTATGCAGAATGACTACGGAAGTTGTGGCTGCCTAGAAGAAACTCTCTATTTTCTAATTTGATAATTTTTAATTTGAAACACTTTAAATTATCAATATTAAAAATCACATGAGGTGATCACAACTATCTAAGTTACATATTATGCTGCAAGAATTCTGAAGAGGAAACAGTAGCCCAAAGACCTTGATTGGGTTTTGCCCATGAATTTGTGACCATGAATTGTCTGTTTCACCTCTCAGATTTCACATCTGTAATATGAAGTAGTTTAAATAGCTGGTGCACAAAATGGACTCAATTCCTGAACTATAGTTATATTTATTCAAAAGTGATCAAATTTAGTACACATATTGCATTGGGAAAATCTACTGTTAAAAATGGATGGCTCTGGACTGTTAAAATATTAAAAATAAGATTGTAACTTTGAAGGATAATGCCTAAGTACAAATTGACAGGAGAACATATCTAGAGGCATTCATGTGTAAGAAAGAGTTTCCTACCAAGGAGCAATTGCATATGAGAAAACATCCCAGACCAGTCCAGGTCACATCTTTAAATCCTTCTCTCTCTTTTTTTTAATTTGGGGCTCTTAAGATCTTATCACAATCCATTGTGTCAAGCACATTTGTACATATGTTTCCATCATCATTTTCAAAGCATTTCCCCTCTACCAGACCCCCTGCTATCACCACCTCATTTTCCCCTCCCTCCCCACCCTCCCTCTCGCTTGAACACTTGATAAATTATAAATTATTATTTTTGATATTACATCATCCACTGTTTCCCTTCACCCACTTTTCTGTTATTTATCTCCCTGGTAGGGGAGTTACATGTCAATCCTTGTGATCAATTGCCCCTTTCTCCCCCAATCTTTCCTTTCCCCTTCTGGTATATCTATTCTCATTATTGTTACTGAGGGGTTTATCCGTCCTGGATTCCCTGTGCTGTGGGCTTTTATCTGTTATGTTCTGATCTAGTCATATTTGTAAGGTAGAATTGAGGTCACTATAGTTGGTAAACTAAAAAACTGGTGTAAAGTTATATGTCTCATCAGTGCTATACTGCATTCAGGCTGACTTGTCTAGTCTTGGTGACCCTTCTGTATGCAGACGTTCAATTGTCTACAGATGGGCTTGGGTCTCCACTCCACACCCTCCAGCCCACCCATTCACAGTGGTATGATTTTGTTCTGGATTTTAGACGCCTTATACCTGATCTTATAGACACCTCATGATCACACAGGCCGGTGTGCTTCTTCCATATGAGCTTTGTTGCTTCTCAGATAGATGGCTGCTTGTTTATTTTCAAGCCTTTAAGACCCTAGATGGGATATCTTTTGGAAGTTGGTACAATCAACTTTCTTCACCACATTTGCTTATGCACCCATTTTGTCTTCAGCAATAATGTCAGGAGGGTGAGCATCACAGAATTGCAGATTTTTAGAACAACGTGTTCCCATATTGAGGGAATCCTTGAGTTGAGCCCCAGTATCGATATACTTAATACCATCACTATCACTTAATACATAACATATACATATAAGTACAAAGGACTATTTCACTATCTTTATATGTAAATATATTTGCAAATGCATATATGTGTCATGTATTCATCATGCCAATTTCATAATTGGCATGTAGGGGTGCAGTCTAACCTGTTAATCTGCAGATAGTCATTAAGTAGACAATGAGGCCTCTGTGTGGGCATGGTTTTCTCCTGAGATTTTTGGGAAATCCTGTGATATTTCCCTCATGGAGATGAAAGGCCATCTCTCCAGTTGTTGGGAATCAGTCTCTGAGATGTTGAACTACAGACAAGACAAGATGGCAGCATCTGAGAAGCTGGATGAGCTGGAGGAAAAGCCACATTGCCTTACCCTGATTGATCCAGACCTCTGATGCTGGCAAAGCCATGTGGAGAGCCCTTCCAGCACTGAGTTGCCTCTACCACCTCTTCCTGGATGCTGTTGATGGACCCTGAGCCCTGGAAGCGAGGAGCCATGAGGAGACCCCTGCCGGCACTGGGACTCTGCACCCACTAACCTGAGACTTCATGAGTTGGAAGGAGACGTTAGAGACTGATATCAGGCATATGGGCTAATATCGGACTTATGACTTTGAAGTGGACTCGGTTGGGATACTTTCTCAATACTTTCTCAATGTTCCATTCGTCTTAGCCTTATGTCCATATGCATGTCTATGAATTTGCTTCTCTAGTCTACCATGACTAACACAATATGCCTGTACGTAGATCTCTATAAATACCCTTTCCCTCCTAATTTGTGCTTCTTTTTCCTTTTATTTTCCTTTTGTCCTGCTATCGTGTTTGGCCTTCATTTGGCTTTCAGTGGTTCCTCACTGTTACATATCCCTGATTAACCCCACTAGGCATTCTATGCTCATAACGTATAAATTTCTTGTCAGATTCATACAGCACATGCAATCATGTTGATTGCAGAAAGGTCACACATTGGCTGAAGAAAAATCTTTTGGAACCAGTGGCAGTGGAGGCATCTCAGTGAAGTGAGGGCCTCCAAGTGACTTCTCAATATGAAGAGAGATTTCAGCTCTTTTCTCTGAAGTAAGAGAGGAAGTACCCAGAATTCTCATGAGAAAGTTATATCCAATGCAAAGATCACAGACTGCAACCTGATTGAAAGGCCCATCATTCTTATTTATCAAGTTGACATGAAATTTTGTAACTACCTAAGATGCAACTTAATCAGTCCAAAGTGTTCTCAGTAGACACATAGGCAAGTAAAAATAGGACAAGGAATATGAATGATGTAGAAGAATGGATGCATTTAAATTATGTCCTTGGCTGAGGAAATGGAATGTATCATGGATGGCCAGAAGAACAAGTATATTATTTTTGAAAGAAGTACAGCCAGAGTGTTCCTTAGACTTCGAGATGGTAAAATTCCATATCACCTACTTTGGATATGTTCTTAAGAAGTAATAGAAATGGATATCAAACTCGGTAAAATAAAGGGTTGACCAAAAAGAGGACAATCATTCAGGAGTGTGGCTGCAGCAATGGGTTCAAGAATCACAGCAATGTTTAGGATGACAAAGTACGGATTAATGTCTCATTCTTTTTTTTTTGTCTCATTCTTTTATGCATAGAATTGCTCTGGGGTTGCACCAACTCAATGTAACCAAACCATGACATTGAAAAGATATTTGTCCTATTTTGTGGTCTTTCCACTCCTTGGTAAAACAGACTAGAGGCTATAAAATGCATTTTAAAATATAAATATATAAATATGGACATAAAGTATTCTTAATTCTATCAGGAATCCAAAACAGAGAAACCAAAGGTAAAATTGAAATTTAGCCTGGATAAATAACTGATATTTGATCAACACTCTATTCTAATGGTACCTTGAAGAATTTATACTACTTAGTCTGCTAAAATTTTTGAAGACCAGAGTTTAATTCTATCACATCAGAGACTGATCTCATCCTTGATATCTGAAATACAATGAAGGATAAAACATAATATTATATATATATATATATATATATCATCACATGCTAGCACATAGATTCATATTGAACATGAATTTTCTTTGCTATTCAAGAGGAGGTGACTTGTTCCTACCACGCTTTCACTTTATTACTACAGGAACTAAGAAAATGGCTTTCAGATGTCAAACTCCATGTTTCAGCACAGTTTGACATTTTCTTGCAATTTCTTTCTCTGTTTTGTTTTTGTTATATTTCCATGATGCATTTTTACCTCATGATCTAATGTGAACATGAAATTAAACAATATGCTTCTAAATATTGTTACTAAATTTCACATGGTGCTTTATTTCTTCCAGTGTTTGTAAAACAAAAGAGCTCATCTGATTCTAAATAAGCTACATCAAATCAATCACAAAATATCTTGGTATATTGACCCATTAATCATTGGCCCTGCTCTGCTTAATTCCTTAAGTATTAAGTAGTGATATTTAAATGAACAAACACACATTAGGGTACATTTGTACAATGGGATACATTGAAATCAGAAAAGTGAAAAGTATCTCTAGTTAGTGTTTCTTTTCTACAAACAAATAGAATATTAATAGGTGAAAAATGAAAAATGACAAAGAATATGATTACAACTTTGAGAAGTAATTAATTTATATATGAATGTATACAGATATATAGTACTTAGGACCTGAAATGGATTTTTTTAAAGCAGAGTTGAGAAATGTTATATACTGGTCTTGCATGCTGATGTAACTTGTTTCTTTTAATCAGTCTATTAATTGTTAACAGTTTCATCAGGATATATTTCACATATATTCCGATCATTCATTCACATTCTTAATAGTTTTGCAACTTTCATTACTAACATCCCCAAGATATGTCTTCTTCCTTATATTAGTCATTGTTAGCTTTATATTTCCTGGCAATTCCCCTTGTCCTATCCCTTTCAAGCTCTGAACCCATCCTGCAATTCCTATACAGGAGAACCCACGTTGTTCTTGTTAAGTGCCATCAAGTCAATTTCAAACCACTGTGACCCTATACACAGCAGAAGGGAAGACTGTTCTGCCTTGGCTGTCCTCACAACTCTTCCTATGCTCAGCCCCGCGGTTGCAACCATTGTTTCAATTTTTGTCCTTAAATGCCTTCTTCTTCACTTCCAGTTTCCTTTTCCAACCATGATGTCCATTTCCAGGAACTGGTCTCTATTGACATCGTGTCCAAAATATGTAAGACAATTGCTCTCCTGTCCTCTAAGGAGCAGTTGACTGGACTTCTAAGACTGATTTGCTGCTTTTGGCAGTCTGTGGTACTTTGTTCACCAGCTCCACAATTAAAACCCATCAAGTCTTCTTTTACCTTCTTTATTCAATGTCCCACTTTAAAAGCATATGAAGAAATTGAAAATACCGTGATTTGAGTCCGGTGCACCTTAGGCCTCAAAGGTGCACCTTAGGCTTTTCATCACTCTAAAGAAATCTTGTGTAAGAGCATTACTTAATGCAATGTGTTGTTTGATCTTTTACAGGACTTAACTGGAACAAAGTTCCATGCAAGCTAGAAAAAAAGACTCGATCAGAAATATATTTATTTCAACTAATTCAATTAAAATTTATCATGGGAGAATTTCTTGTTCTACTCAAAATATGCCAGATTCTTTATGATTATGCATAATTAAATTGCATTACTTACAAATAAAAATCATAAGTAATCTTAGATTTATTCAATCCTATGAGGATCTCATGCTTCTGCCTCACCAAATTGTAGCATCTGTATTTTGCCTCTGTCACATTATGTTAATTAAGCTTAGCTAAAGATATGTTTTTTTAAGATACCTTTATTGCTCCACCTAAACAAGTCCTTTAATTATTTTAAAATGCTTTAAAAAATTCAGTGAAAAATTCAGTTCTCAAAATGAAATGAAAAAATGCAGTTTGATAAGTCATTCACATAAGCATATATCCATACTTTTATACCTCTTTACTGGGTTACACAAAGCCTAGAATTTGACTTTGAATGTATGTAAGAAACTACTTGCACTTACATACAAGGTGACATTAAAGTAACTCACACCCTGACAGAGTCTACATGTCAGCTCAAGATTGATATAGCAGCTTGATTCTCTGAAGTGGATAGAAATCACAGATACCTTGAAATAAATTATGTCTTCCATCATAGTAGTCATGCCAAACTTTGAATAAAACAAGTACTAATTCAAGTCTACTATGTTCTTGGCATTCTATACAGCATATTGGCATCGAGGGCTATGGCAGCATCCTAAATGTTGTTAGGGACCGCAGGAATGGGAGTGAAATCGCACCACAATATTTAGGAATCATCATTTGCTAGCAGAGGCATGGAAGTCAAGACTTAGCATTATATCCATTGAGTACATTTTCAGCAGAAACCAGTCCCTAGAGAAAGGAAATCCTGCTTCACAAGTGGAACCATGAGAGGGAGTGTAGGAAGGCCCTCACGACATGGATTGACATGGTGGCTACTTCAGGGTAGCCAGGCATTAGCACAATTGTGAGGACAGCCCGGGACTTGCCTCCCCATTATCTGAGGCAAACACAAATAGTTTATGAGGGAACACAATACTTCATTCAAGCACACCTTAGTCTTCAACTTTTCTTTTCAACACTATACAATCTCATGGAGCAGATTTTCCCATTGCTTCATGTGTTGATGTAATCCGTGACTTTCTTAAGCATTGATTGTAGAGCCAAGTAAAATTCTATCTTTGACAGACTTAAAAATCTTTCTTTGTTAATACCATTGATACTTTTTTCTTTCTTACCCTTAGTTTATATTATTGTTATTATTGCTTTCTTATTTTGTTTCATTGGTTTTTTAAAATATTTTATTGGGAGGTATTACAGATATTATAACAATCCATAAATCAATTGTATCACATGAACTTATATATATGTTGTCATCATAATTTTCAAAATATTTTCCTCTTTCTTGAACACTGATATCAGCTCCTCTTTTTTTCCCCCTGTGTATTCCACATCCCACCCTTGTGAGCTATTTATAATATATATACATGTGTTTATATATACACACACATATATATTTCCTACATTACACTTTCTACTGAGTTCACATTTCTGTTATTGTATCACTTGGCAGGGGATTGAGGGGCATGTTAGGCAACCATCTTGCTAACAGTTTCCCCTTTCTCCTGTTTCACCTCCCACACCCACTCTCCCCGTACCCTCATGGTATTGCTACTCCCGTTACTCTTTCTGAGGGTTTTATTTCTCCTGGATTCCATGTGTCAAAGCTCTTATCTGTACCAATGTAAAATTTCTGTTTTAGTCATATTTTAGAGGCAGAATTTGGGTCATGATAGTGAATGTGAGGTGTGGGGAGGAAGCACTGAAGAACCTGAGGAGTGTCAAGTGTTTCATCGACACTAGAGTGCACCCTGGGTGAATCATCCCATCCATGTGATCCTTCTATAAGGAAACGCCTAACTACAGATTGCCATGGGATCTCCATTCTGACCCTTTTCCTTCACATTGATGTAATTGCTTGTTTTTGTTTTCATTTTTTATCCTCTGATGGGCAGTGTACTTCCTCCATGTGGACTTTCTTGCTTCCCTGCAAGATTTCCACTTATATAATAAGGGGAAATTAATTAAGACCCCAGAAGACATGTGTTTTATTAGCCAACACCATCGGCTTCCTTTACCATATTTGCTTATACATTCATTTTGTCTTGTGTCATGTTGAGAAGGTGAGAATAGCACAGTATTCTTTGGCTAAAGAAAGACTTCAGTAGACCCACTGTGGCAGTCATGTGCTTATGCTAATTTTATGATTGAGATGTGGGGGTGGGGTCTAGCCTGTTAATCTGGAGATAGCCATTGAGTAGCCAATGAAGCCTCTGTGTAGGCATGGCTTTCTCCTGGGACCTCTGGGAAATCTTGCGATATTTCCCTCGTTAAGATGAGAAACTATCTTCCCCAGTTGTTGGGAGTTAGTCTCAGACAGGAAGAATCATGGACAAGACAAGATGGGAGCATCAGAGAAGCTGGAGAAGCCGGCTGAGAGACCACAGGGCTTTGCCCTGATGGAGCCAGACCTCTGAAGCTGGGGCGGCCACATGGAGATCTCTGCCAGCGATGAGTTGCTTCTGCCACCACTGGATGCTGTGGATGGACCCTGTGCCCTGGAAGCGAGGAGCCATGTAGAGACCCCTGTCAGCGCCTGGACTCTGCACCCACTGACCTGTGACTTCGTGAGTCGGAAGGAGACTTTATAGACTGATTTCAGGCATATGGACTAGTATCGGACTTACGACTTTGAACTGGACTCGCCTGGGATGTTTTCTCAATGTCCTGTTCCTCTAGTATATAAACCTTTTCCTTATATCTATATGTGTGTCTATGAAATTTGTTCCTCTAGTTTACCCGGAGTAACACACCCAAATTCCATTTACTACCTTAATGTTTTAACATATAAATATATGGGGGTTGACCAATGCCCCATCATTATATATTAGTATATTTACTTATGTACGTGCCTATATTTATCTTGCTATATAGATTTTGCTTCCTAGTTTTTTCCTCTATTTCTTTATACTGTCCTTCATATTCACCCTTCCATCAGCTCTCAGAAATTCTGCAGCCTTCTTGCTGTTGATTTTAGATCCCTTGACCCTATGCTTATTGGTTCCCCACTCACTGTCCTCCACTTCCTCCTCTCCCATGTCTTCCTAGGAACTACTGTCCCTGTTGTTTTCTCCAGGGATTGCTTATCCTGCCTATTTTATATGGATAGACAGAAATTTTAACTTTTTAAAAAGTCCTACAAATAGTTCCTGGTTTACCTGCTGACTTTTATGAATGACATTGAACCTGTTTTAATGATATGCCAAATACTGCCAGCCCAGACAGAAGTCTACTTTTCAGGATTCCTTGAGGATTTGTGACTTTGTTCCCTTTGCTGCTCTGTTGTGTTCTTTGTGATTTACCCCATTGTGGGGGAGTCTGATCAGATGGACACACCACCTGCATTATGTATCCAGTGTTGTCCCCCATATCACTTTGCGCCAGTGAGAAGACACCATTGTCTCCTGTTAGGGTCAGTCCTGTGATCCTCTCTGAGCAATGGCTCCTCTGATGGAATTTCACCCTTGACACCAGGTGGAACAGGATAAGTTAGTTGTTCCTCTTCTCCTCTTCTCTTCTCTTCTCCTCTCCTCTCCTCTCTTCTCTCCTCTTCTCGCTCTCTCTCTCTCGCTCACTCCCTCCATCCCTCTTACATTGTTTCTGTGTGATCAGGGTAGTGCAGTCACTCTCCCCAGCGTATAGCTTCAGTACTGTCTTCTGTAATACATTCTTCTAGGGATAGGGTCAGCATAGCTCAGCATGGGTCTGGTTTTGCAGTCTTCTCTCCCAAAGTGCTGATCTGTGCCAGGTATGTTTCTCTCAAGACTTGGTGCATGGTAATGATATCTGGTATCACTCTCCCTTTCCTAAGGAGACATAAACATATCCTCCCCACATTGTTTTGTTCCTCAACTACCATACGTGTTTTGTTGTTGCTATTGTTGTTGTTGTTGTTTGGTTTTGCTTTTGTTTTGCCTTCATTTTAGTTGGATTCCATATGAACCCTTGTGTTGGGTCTAACCCCTGTCAGATTGCCTAGACTTCTACCTGGCAATCATGCATATTTTTTTCCTTTATGTCCCTTGTGCTTTTGGAGCTTATCTCAGTGGACTTATATAATACATGTCCTTTTGTGATAAGCTAACTTTAGACCTATGTATCATGATGATTTTTGGTCTAGTTAAGTAGATTTTGGTTTGTTTTTTTATTGTAATACATAATATTTGATCTTGCTCAATAAAGGCTTCAAGTTCTCTTGTCTTTCTAAAATAAAAGTTGTATAATCTGCATATCATTGGTTGTGAATGAGGCTTCCTCCAATCCTGATGACTCACTGCTCTTTAAAAAATATATCTTCCTACATTATGTTCACAGCACACAGATAGGATTAAGATGGTGAAAGGAAACAATACTGATACACACCTTCCCAAAATTTTAGCCATGTAGAACCCATTATTTTGTTGATTGCTGCTGTGTCTTTGTGCAAGTTGTACATAAATACAATTAAATGTTGTGAAATTCTCATTCTTCGCAAAACTTACCATAGCGATAAATTCTCAAAGTTGAGTGTTTCTGACTAGTCAATGAAGCACAAATACCTGCAACACAGGGAATCCAGGGTAGATAAATCCATCAAGGTCAACAAGAAGAGTAGAGATACCAGAAAGATTAGGGTCAGGTCAGGGGAAAAAGGAGGAATGAATCACAAGGATCTTTGGGACACCTTTAGAGGGATGACAGAGGATGATATAAGCTATGGAAAAAAAATCTATAACTTATCAAGGGTTCATGAGGGAGGGCAGGTGGGAAGGAGGGGGACAAAATAAGGAGCTGATATCAGGTGCTCAAATGGGAAGAGAATGATTCGAAAATGATGATGACAACATATGTGCAAACGTGCTCGACACATTGGAAGATGTATGGATTGTGATAAAAGAAGAAAAATCCCCCAGTAAAAGGATTTTTAGATGTATAGCTTCATCCAAAATCTATTTGATATCAATAATAACATCCACATTTTCTTCTGAATATGACTTGAGTTTCTCACAGCTCCCTATTGATGTACCTCTACAAACCTTTTTTTTATGTAATCATTTTTTTCGAAATAAATCTACTTGTATGTAATATTGACACAATTCTTTGATAATGCATACATTTATTAGTCCCTTAGAGGAAAAGGTGACAAGACTACATCACACATAATTTGAACAGCTTGTCAGGAGAGACCAATCCCTGGAGATGGACATTTTGCTTGTGAGAGTAGAGGGCTAGTGAAAAAGAGTAAGGGCTGTAAGCAGAGGCTTTGACAAAGTGGCTGCAACAGTGGGCTTAAACATTAACAATGGGCTTAAAGAACAACGGGGAGGCGATCACAGGACCTTTCAATGTTTTGTTTTTTCCAGTTGTACAGACAGCCATTGTGAATCAGAACCAATTCAATGTTAGCTGTCAAGCATGGCTTTCATTTTTTTGAATTGGATATAAATGTGGAACCCTTCCTATTGGTTGGCCAGGTTTGTTGGCATGCAACAGTGAGTGCTTCCAACACTGCATTAGTGTATGGAAACACCTCAATTGATAGTCTGCCAATCCTGGGTTTTGTTTTTATCTGCAAGCACCTTCAATGAAACTTGGATTTGTTGTTTCAGGAACATCAGCTCTGGATCATATGCTAATTATTGGAATAGTTATATGTACACATTACTTTGAGGACAGACACTCTCTTGCCTTCCATTTTTGTCAGATGCTCCTACATCATTTGATAGTTTACCCACAGAATATTTCAATATCATACTTCTGGGATTTATGGACTTCACCCATAACTTCTTTCAGCTTGAAATCTTTGGAACAAATTCTTCCATGTGGGTCACTTAAATCCAGGTCTTTGTACATTTCCTTGGACTGCTTTGTTTCCTCAAACGGACTCCTGAAAATGTTCTCTTGGGTTTTTATTCTTCGTCATTTCTTCCATTTACTTTGGATGCTGTATATTCAAGAGAAAGTGTCAGAGTCATTTTTTTCTTTAGAATAATGCTTATTAATGTTATTAACAGAGTAGTAACATCCACAAGCCCGTTTCCATTTCCAAGAAGACCCTATTAGGCAGTGAGGATAGACTGAGGCACAGGGGGCAGCTCTGTTTCTCATCCTGCTGCTCAGAGATGCATGTGGAGAGTGGGATATCCTTCTGGGCTTCCATGATGCTCACAGGGTCCTTCTTATCACATAAGTTCCAGGGCAGCACGATCTTCACTTTGATGCCCAGCACACCCTGCCTTGGCAGCACATTGGGCATGGAATTGCCAACTTAGTCATTAATAGGAACCCCGTGCTGGGTCATCAGGATAACCATGAACATCATTGATTGAGTTCTTGCCCCTGTAGCTTTCTGAACAACACAACCTTGCAGCACTTGGACCTGCTCTCTGTGATGAATTGCAAGTCATACACAGTTAAGTCCTCTGAGCAGTTTGGAGAACAGTCACCTGAGCAATGACACCTAGGTCATCTATGGCCACTTTCGCAGTACAAAGCTCCACATTTCGCTCAAGGAAGCCACATCTCTTATGAAAGACAGAGGTCGACTCCTAGATCCAACGACCTTTCTCACCAAGGAATTCCTGTGTCCTGTTGACTAAGATAATGATTTTTGCCCTGGTTGGTGTAATTTGAACTTTAAATCCAGAGCAATAACCTTCAACTCAACTTTGAAGGTGCTACCAACCACAAACTTTCACTCCTTGGAAATTTGCACCACCATATCAGAGTCTTCTCAGTGAGTATTTGCATTCCTTGAGTATGGTATTCGCAATCTTATCTCCCTGGTCATCAGATCTATTTTCATCTGTTTAATGTGCCCTTCAGATGATCCTTAAATTGAGTGGGATATGCACATGGCATCGTGCTGGTTCGCATGGGCCTGTTTTCACTTTCAGTTAACATATAAGCAATATTTGGTATGGTTCACAGCATGTGGCCTTGTTTGGACGGAAGATATGTGGCTTCTCTTTTATATTACTCCACAGGGGAAGTTCTAAGCAGTCCTTAATATTGCTATGTGTCCTTATCTACTCAGTGGCAGTTAGCTTGGTTTGGGATTGGTTTTAGTTTTAAAGCTTCACAGAGGCTTATCTACAATAAGTGAATTGGCTGGTATTTTAAATAACAAAGGAGTACCTTCCAGCACCACAGTCACAGGGAAACTGTCACATTACAAGTTGAAAAACAAAAGGGGATATTTTAATTTAATCATTTGAAAATTAAAATAGTGTTAATGCATTGCATGAAGTTGATGAAAGGCTTCAGAGGTTTTCAGGGATGTAAATTTTAGCAGTATCTATATACTTGTATACTTATGACTACATGATCAGATTGTTTCTATCACAAAAAGCATATAGAACAGAATCTGAGAGTGGACACGACCCAAAGCAAATCCACTACCATCAAGTCAACTCTGGTACATAGAGTCGCTGTACAGGAATTCTGAAGTTATAAATATTTACAGGAGAATATGATCTCAGTTTTATCCCAAAGGGCCACTAGAAAAATTGATATTAGCAGTCCATCATTTATCTACCCATACATTCAAGGAGTGGATAAGTAGCCAATACATGATTTAAAAGTATGGATTAAATATTCCAAACAGTATATTAGAAATTACAGGTTAAGAACATGGCACTCCAGAGTCCAGATTAACATTTTCTTAGAATAATGCAAGACAACATAATTGGAAAGCTGTTATATTGGACTAGTAATTGGACTAACTGTGCACCTACTAAATAAATTCAAAGCCTTGTAAACTTTGACAAGTCACTTCCATATTAAACTATCCCTTCAATAATAAGGAATAAATAATATTTCCCTTCTCTGCCTTACAGATTGACTGTAAAATATACAATGCACAAATTAAATAGAATGTCAATAGGCTTTACAACAATCTGTACATATTAAAATTGTACCAATAGGAACAATGGGGACTTCCACGATAGGGCAGATCTGCTCGATGGGTTCTAAGACTATCATTCTTCACAGGAGCAGAGCCTCGACTTTCTGCTTCAGGTTTTGGTTGACGGTGTTTTTGAACTGCCGACTTTGTAGCTGGCAACCAAACGCCTAACCACTGTGCCACCCAGGTTCTTATAATGTGCACAGTGTAAATAAATTAGAGATGTGCGATTCTATAAATAATGAAATGATATCTTTAGAATGTAATTATGTGGGTTTTTCATTTCTATCATACTCTTTCATATGTGTGAGAAAAGTAATTATTTTGCAATTACATTGGTGCTACGTATTTTTCTATAAAAATATTCCTCAGGCATAAATAATTATAGAAATTCCAGGAATCATTGCTAGTTATATAAGGTAAATTTGAAGGCGTCAATCACTTTGATGCAGAGGAATGCATGAAATTCATCAAATAGGAACATGAAATTGGGAACATAAATTTTTAAAAATATAAAAGTATATTTAAGACCATTCTTAGAAACTGTTTGATAATAAAAACCTTTATATGCTTATAATTTTCAGTGCAAAACGTTGCAGCAAATATGACTCCTTGTGGGAAATATGGCCCACATATTTGGTTTATGCTCAAGGAGCCCTCGTGGCACTCTGTGACAAGTTTGGGGCATGATAGGGTGTTCGAAGCTTCCAGTCACTCCACTGGAGAAAATGACCTGCTCCTGTTCAGATTTACAGTCCCAGAATCCCCAGAGAAGGGGGCCATGAGTTGGAACTGACTTAATGGCAGAGGGGGTGATTTAATTTATACCATTCCCAAGCACCTTTTAAGAGGAAGATATTAGATTACATCTTCTCAGTCAAGACTCATACACAGACAAATTATATAACAATATTATTTTCTGATTCTTTTCATATGGCATAATATAAACTTCTTCTGTACAAAGTTTTCTATTTTGTCCTATAGAGATTTATTAATTTGTCAGCTAGATTTTTAATTTATATTACTGCTATGAAACAAGACCAAATAGGCATTGATAAGATTCAGATTAAGAGTCAACAGTTCAATAATTACTAAGATCATTTTTTTCACACATCTTTTAAAACTCATCTATTTAATTCTTTTGAAATAACTGATAGCTCTCCTAGGAAAGATAGGATATTGGGATCCAGTCAAAGGATGAATTCATAATGTAACAGCATAATGGACTGGTTGCAAGGCAATTTGAATTTTATCCTTATTGATCTATACTAGAGGAGCTATTTTACACTGGTTACTTAAAACCATTGCCACAATTTCTCATTTTGTGGGACAAGAATCTAGTGCTGTCAAGTCAACTCAGGCTCACAGCGACCCAATGGGATGGAATAGAATGAATGCATAAGATTTCCAAAACTCTAAATGGTAGTGGAAGCAGACTGCCTCTTTTTTCCCCCATGGAGCAAACAGTGGATCCAAACTGTGGACATTTCCATTACCAGCTCAATGTTTCAACCATTGTGCTACCAGAATTATTGATTAGAAATTATAGCTTCAACCCCCTTCCAAATTTTCAAATGTGAATTTAGAAGAGTGTAGCAGAATAGTGAAACCAGATCTGTATAATATCTACTATAGAAGACTAAATGTGGATCATTTCACACTCTACTGTGTTGAGGAGAGCTAGGAGAGAAGGTGACAACTTATTTTCAGGTTGAGATTGATGAGTTAACATTCCAAATCTAGTGAAGAGCATGAGCAGAAACCCAGTGCAGATGTAATTACAGTGTGTTCAGCATAGAGAGAGAAAACTGCTGGTACCAAATCAAAAAGTAAAAAGAAAACACTATGAAGATTTTGGTGTGAGAATAAAGACAGCGACTAGAATATAGAAAGGTTTAATGATTATGCCAGAATGACAAAACTCTCAAATTTATGAAAATTTTTACATGTATAACCTTCTTTATGGTTGGTTGGACTCGACTAATACAGAACACTGCACAGAAAAATACCTTTGACTGGGGAAGGAAAATAGTTGCTCTGATGGATCCTGTTCAGAACTAAAAGATGAATATTTCAATAATTAGCAATAAAGTTCTTATCTGTTTTCTATATACACAAATTTTGCCTCATCTATTTATGTGTATGCTTTGGGGCAGACATGTAATAAATAATTTGAAATGATATGTACAAGTCTACATGTTCAATTAATGCCATAGTTACTTATTGCATTCTCATCAGCTTTGGGGGGGGGAATTATATACAGGAAGTATCCTTCTCATGTTTAACATAAACATGTTGATCAATTAATTTCAATAAAATAAAATTATTTTTCATAAGGACTATAATACTAATATATTATAATCCATCATAAATGCATAAATGACCAAGCATTGCAAAATACAAAGCTGTTGTATGCCTTTAAAGTGGATGTGTTTGTCTGCTAAGACTAAAGAAACAAATGTGAAGACATTCATATGCATATAAGAGAATGCTATATATAAAAGAGCAATTGAATATTGAGAACACATCCCAGCCCAGCCCAGATCAAGTCCAGAAGTCCAATATTAGGCCATATGTCCAATACAAATTATGAGATACCTCTTCAGATTCACAAAACACAAGCAATGATACTGAATGCATGAAGAACACAGGGTAGGGGGTCAGAAGTCTTGTGGGTCCAGCAGCGTTGGAAGCATCTCAGTGCTAGCAGGGGTTTCCAAGTCTCTTCTTCAGATTCAGGGCTCTCGGGTGGTTCCGTGTGTCTGTCTACAGGAAGGTCTCCCAGGGAGGGAGCATGTGTCCTGTCTCCAGTGAGCTATTTACCTCCTTAGTGCCTCCAAATGGCATCAACAAGCTGAGACCTGGTTGACAGGCTATGCCCCTCCCCTCGATTTTTAGTGTCTCAAATTGACAATAGATTATGCAACTCCCACCATGGACATAGAGCTTCATTACTACAATGGATGCTAAATGAGATGGCACATGGAGTGGCAGTTTTTCTTCTATTGGAGATAAGGTCTCTAGAGGTCAGAACCACCTCTGTGGAACCTTAACAACAACAGCAACAACATATGAAACATATATATATATATATATATATATATATAGACATAAATAAGTTAAATTATTTACTTCAAACATCTGAATGTTTCATAAAATGAGATACAAACTATACATTAACTCTTTATGGGAGGACATACAGAAAAATGCTAAAGCTTATAACATCGAGTTACTCTTGGCTTTACTACAGAGGAAAAATATTTAGAAATAGGATGTTGATTTTATTTGATTGCTGTTGTATAGTTTTTATTATTTTAAGGCTGATCTTTACTGTCAAATGGATTCAGAGAATGCCACAGAAACTACTGGATTGATGCCTTTTTGTAACTACAAGTCATGGTTCATTACAGATAGGTTATTATGATCACAAAACACAAACATCTTCCAAAAAGCTAAGCATAGTTAATTACATTTTTAAATGACTTACATTATGTCAGTGCAATGATGAAGCAAAAGCCAAATAGTTGTTAGAAACGGTTATTTAGACATCAAGCAGAGGAACATTTTAAACTACCCATAATATAAAAATCATTCTTAAAATAAGAGAATTGTGCTCTTTTCTTATATCTCCAGTGTTTAGTGCTCAAACTTTGTTCGAATATTGGGAGTACTGTGGAGTAAAGTGCACAGGTTAGAAAGGATCAAAATATATTAGGGAAGATGCAGATTAGGGAGAAAGACGTTGATAATGAGAAACCCTTGAATCTGGTAATCAATGACCAACTAGCCATCCTTGTTCTAAATTTTAGCACATTACTATTAAGGTAAACCTGATGTCTCTTACAAGAACATCATCCATTAAAATTTGATGGTTCTGATGTGAAGCATTGAAAACCTTCGTTGAAGTACATAGTTTATCATTATTTTCTAGTATCAGCTAGCTCTTAGTTCAGAGTGCTTCCTGAAAACATAATTGATGATCATGATAGCATGATGAAAAAAGATTAATGATAGAAAATAATCCACAATAACTGCATTTGATTACTCATTTATGGAATGTCAGACACTATGAAAATAGTGTTTTATACCTTTTAGAATACATCCTTTAAAAGTTACTTCTATTTTACAGATGAAGATACTGAGGCACACAAAGATTGAGTAGCATATCCAAATTTTAGAAAAAGGATGTTTAAGTTGCAAGGCTTAAGAAGACTCTGTTTCTAACATGAGTTTCTTTCCTTCACAAGGACCTTAAACATTCTTATTTAGGTGTGAATTATTGAATGGATAAATGCTGAGTTGAGACCACTTATCTGGTTTCACATGTATGTGTATATATGTCCATATGTCTGCATGAATACACTCACACTTGCACACAGGTGTTAGAGTTTAATACTGAATGTCGATAAAATGCAAAGTAATATATGTAGTAGTGAAGCATTTATAGAATATGAGATCTTTCTCCACTATAATATTTTCATGTGTTTATGTACACCTGATATTTAGAAATTTTATATTCATTTCCCATGAACACAGTTGTTCATTCTAAAGGTATTCTTCTTGTCAGAGTGTCATCACGAAGTGACTCTAAAGAAAAATATTATTTTTCACTGAATCAAGTTCTGTCTCATTGCTTTTATCTGGTTTGTGTGAAATAGGCATAGCTCTCTTCTTCCTTTATCTTCAGTGCAAAACTTTGTCGTAATTTTATCGTTTCCAAGACCCCTAGAGGCTCTATGGTTAAGTATGTGGTTAACCAAAGTGTATGTATCCAGTTTAAACCTCACAGATCCTTTTGAGAAGGAAGGGCTGCTAGTCAGCTTTTGAAAGAAACCTATTGGATAGTTTTACTATGCCAGTAAGATATAGAGTTACTATGGAACGGGAAGCATAGCAACAGTGTGTGTGTGTGTGTGTGTGTGTGTGTGTGTGTGAGCTTGATGTAACTTTTTGGTATAACTTTGGAGGGAGAATTTGAAAGCAATTTTTATTTTGTTTTGATTTAATTTAAATTAGCGAAAAACATGACAACTAGTTCTTTGTTCTCATAGGCCAGTGAGTTATGTACTGGTCTGCGGACTACAGAGTCAGCGATTCAAACCTACCTTGAATTTTGTAGGACAGAGATGAGGTTTTTACTCCCATACAGATCGCCAGTCATAGCACACTCTCTAGGAACGTGGTGGCCAGCGTGACCACCAGGTCGCAAGCACAGGAAGATCTCTTCAACAACTTCCAGACATATCCCAAGAAGGGGGAATACCTACACTCTTTGGAAGTGAAATAAAGAACTGAAAATCTAAGTATATCAAAGTGTGTGAATGTTGCAGCTTGGGAGGGATTGAGGTGGCAAGTGGAGGAGGAGACAGGACAGTCACCGTTGTGAAGATACACATATGTATCAGCTGTCACTGATCCCATCACCCCTGATCGGCAACCCAGCCACTTCTGCCATGGCCTTTACACACATGTACTGATGGACACCCACCGAACTTCATCGCTGAGCACATTCCTCCCTGGCAGACTCTAGTCCACCCAGCATCACCCCTGATGTTTAACTCTTTCTATTTCCTTGCATGGATAATAGAGCTGTGGGCCCCTTGGTACAGGCCTCCTCTCTGCCTGGACAGGGTGCCCCCTCCAAGCGGTACTTCCCAAACTTCACAATCCTGCATGCAGGAGGCTCATGAGGAGCCTGGGAGCACAGAGCAAGAGGAATTCTCACCCAAACCAATGTGCTTGGGCTTTTTCATCATCTGCCAACTCTTGCTCTTGTACAGCTTCAATGCCCTCTGTCTACATGTAGTCCCACTGGAGGCATGTGCATGCCACCCAGCATTGACACATCCAGGCATACCCACCAGAACCAGCTTGTTTGCATTAGTTCCTTTCCCTTCCTCCACATGTGAGCCACACACAGAGCCACTCCCAATTCACCTTACCACAGCCACAGGAGACTTCTGACTGAGTTTCAATCCAGTCCTTGGTGACCTTGGGTGGGAGCAAAGGTGTTGACTCCTTAGGCAAAGAGAAAACCATCACCACCTTCATGGCCCATAGGAAAAAGCTGATGACTCTGTTATGGGAGCCGTGGAACTAAATGCAGCCCTGTTTCGCTGAGATAATTAGGCACTTGTCCCCTGTTCCTCACTAAAACCAGAGAAGGCAACAGTTTGCAAACATATCAGCTACTGCATATTAAAATCTTCGTTCTCCCCTCCCTTCTCTCAATAACTTGGCAGATATATTAATGCTTCTAGTAGTTACACAATTTCATGTCAACCTAATAAAAGAATAAAGGGGCGGAGTCTAGCCTGTTAATCTTGTCACAGCCCGATGACCCTTACTCATGAGGATTCTGGGACTTCCTGCTGGAAGGGTAACACACTCTCTCTGCTACAAATTCCTATTGACAAGCGACACGGAGCGATTCTGATGGTAGTCAGAGATCGTGAGATGCATTCTCTGTCATTGGATAAATGAGAAACGCCACCCACTCATGTGTGATCTTTCTGCGATCGACACCATTACTTGTGTTGCGTGGATCTGAAGAGGAATTCATGAGCTAATATCAGATTAGACTTGATCTAAATTGTGTTTGTCAATGAATAATTACTTCTTGATATAAACTTCTGTTTTACACATAGATGAGTGTCTCTGGATTTGTTTCTGTAGTCTACCAGGACTAACACAGTGCTTCTATGTAAACCTTCAAAGAACAGTGAATTGCCCTTTGTGTAAGCCTGTCACCTCTTACAGGCTGCATGCAGCGAAGATATTTCAACTTGCCCCTTAGGGCCCTGGGCTCTCTATGCTACAGACACCCATGCTTCTATCCTTATTCTCCTCAATACATTTCAATCTGCTAGCAGATCAGACCCCTTTTAAACCCATTAGTAATGTAAGATAAGAGAAGGTATCCACATTATCTTACAACATTTGCCACAGGCTTTAGACAGAGTCCTTTCAAGCTATACAAAATCCTTCACAGGCCACCCCAGAGAGATTTGATTAAAAATTCCCATTAAGTGTATTGGACCTATCCTTAAACAAATCTGTTACATATTAAAGTAATTGAAGTAGTCAGATGGACTCACGGCTAAAACTCCTTTGTGTGAGAAGATGCTGGCTGTAGATTTGGATGTCGTTGGACTTGGGTTCAAATCTCTTGCTGAGAGAGTGTCCTATAATTAGGAAATTGAGACTACCACATGCTAATTGATTTTCTCTTAATGTGTCGAAATTTTCATTCATTCTTTTTGGTTCTATCATTGTGAAAAATGTAATTAATGTCACTGAACTCTTATGCGAACACTCAAAGTCACTGTCACTGAGTCAATTCAGGTTCATAATGACCCTCTGGGAACATACTTTACTGTGTACACTTATCAAAACACAATAAAAGATTATATTTTAAGTAAGAAAAAACTACAATTCAATAAACACAAGGGGGGAGTTTTACCCTGCCCTGTGTGTCCGTGTGTTTGATATTTTTGGATCATTGCCCATAGGAAGCCCTGGCAGTGCAGTGAGTGACCTGCAGGGCTCATCACCACAAAGGGAGAAAGTGGTTTGACCTACCAACCACCCCTTGCAAGATAGATGAGACCTTCTGCTACCACAAAGATTGGTAGCATTAGACATCCAAAGAGTCATTCTAGTTGGTCCTATATGGTCTCTGTGAGCCAGAGTTGGTTCTATGACACTGAGTCTGAGGTTGTATATTTTTAGTTGCTTGTTTGTAGGGTTTGTTTTCTTTTCTTTTGTCCTTGGATCTCCTTTGGTGACATTGTTGAATAATGCTGAATGGCCAGGCCACCAAATGAGTAGTTTAAGATCACCTACTTCTATGTGGAATGAAACAAGAGGCTAGCTGCTCTGGAAAAGACCTACAGCCTATCAACACCTAGATAAGGTTGGAATCAATTGGCTGTCAGTGTGCTTATAATTTTTCATAACATTTTACAAATAATTTCTTCTATTTCTCATTATACATGTCAAAGGCTAGCAATATATAAGTGCAGTTTCAATAAAACATTGTTTTTTAAGCAGTGAAGTGTAAAAGGGTAAAATTTTCACACAAGATGAAATGGAACCTCTTCTCTTTTCTATTTTTTATTTATTTTTTGTCATTTTATTGGGGACTCATACAACTCTTATCACAATCCATACATCCATCCATTGCATGTCCAGCATATTTGTACATTTATTGTCCTCATCATTCTCAAGGAACCTCTTCTTTATATTATTGATTTGTGTTCAGAATTATACAGTCTTTGAGACACTGATTTCTTAAATGTGGAAATATGAGACTTTATAATTTCCTCTTATCTATGTTCTCATATAACTAAGAAATTGAAAGCATTCTGAGGAAAATGTATAAAGAAAATCTATCAACTTGCAAAACTCAGAGATGATGAAGAAGGCCAACAGAATGAAAAGTTCAACATTCAAATCACAGATCATTTCGGAGGTTTGTATGTTCCAGTCTCTTTGTTTTTATTTTCTCTTTTATTTAGACTTTTATGAAAGTTAAAATATATCCCCTTTTTTCCACCCAAAAAACTGTAATAAATATGATTACACTTAACAAGAAAAAGATGATATTTATTCCAAGGTATTACAAAATAATGAAAAATAGTACATCCTCTTGGGAAACTTTACGAAGCAGTGGAAAAGTTTTAACTTCTATCATGGAGCATCATTTGATAAAATCTTATGTTTAAATAATGGTCAAATTAAAAAACAAAAAGAAGAGTCATACTAAAAGAAAATATTTGCAAACACATTTCTGATTTTCAAAACATTTTATTTTTCCTCCAACATACAAAAATTTCTTAAAATTAAAAACAACTCTATTACAAAATGGGATAAAAATATTGACATATACCCTAGCAAAGACAAATAACTCACAAAAGTTACTATCATGGAGTTAATTCTGATTCATATTGGCCTTAGAGGACAGAATAGAACTACCCTTGTGTATTCCTAGTACTTCAACTTTTTATGGGAGTAGGAAGCCCTGTCTTTGTCCAACTGAATGGCTGGACATTTCTGATTTTTCAGTAAACAGCGCAACAAGTAGCCACTATGCCACCAGGGTCCCCTAGCAAAGGGAAAGAAGCATATGAAAACATGGTCAATGTAATATGCTATTTGGCAATTGCTAATTAAGGCATCTATAAGAAAGGTTTTTGAGCCTATTATTCTGACTTGAAACCCTAACCAGCACACATCAAGGGGCCATTAGCTATGAGGCAACAGGAACTCTCATGTCTAGTAGGAATTCAAAATGAGAAGAGATCCTTTAGAACACAGGGCACTCTAGCAGCACGATGGTTAAGCAATTAGATGCAAACCAGAAGGCCAGCAGTTCAAATCCACCAGGTAGGTACTCCACAGGACAAACATGTAGCAATTTGCTTCCATAATAACTGCGTATTGAACATCTATAAGGAAAATGCTAATTTGTCCTATTAGATCATATAAGACCCTATGAGCACAAACCATCATTGTCCTGATACATTAGTTAAGTCGTATTGTAGTTACAAAGTGAGGTACAGATACGATTTTACAATTTTTTTGCTTAAGAATTATATATGGTTAGAGATTTTTGTAAATGCATCAGGTTGACAAGGGATGGTCTGTGGCAATTACATAATCTCCTGCCAACTTGCAAAAGGGTGGAGTGTAGCCTGTCAGTCATAGCCACTGAGACCTCTGCTTGGGCATGTTCTTCTCCTGAGGATTCTGGCAGTTCCTGTGTTCCTCCCTGGAGTCTGGAGACTCTCTGCTTCATCTTACTGCTGACATGTCACATGGAGCTATGCTTATAGGGCCAGAGTCCTGGAGCTGGAGGAGTCATGTGGAGATCCATGCTAGCACTGAGATGCTCTTCTCACTACTGGGTCCATAAGATTTTCCACCCACTGGTGTGTGATCTGCCTGCATTCAGTGTTATTGCATGGCTGCATGAGTCTAAAGAGGACTTTATGGACTACTATCAGGATACGAGCTATTATCGGACAGGTGGACTTGATTGGACTAGACTGTGATGTGTGATAAAGTACTATTGCTCTTTTGTATGAAGCTTTTTCTTACACACTTGTGTCTCCCTGGATTTGTTTCCCTGGAATAACACAAGTGGGAATCTGCTGGTTTTATGATCCGTGGCAAAGGTGATAATGCTGGGTAAAGTAAAGAAGCAAAGGGACAGCAAAAAGAGAAGACACCCTGTACAAAATGGACTGACACAGCTAAACCCTGAGAAGAATCGTGTGTATGGTGCAAGGCTGGACGTTGTATCCCTCTATGGCACATATCAGTTAGAACTGACTGGAGTGTCACAAACAATAACATGCCCATGGCTATACCCCTATTTGATAGGGTCATACTAGTGCACGGCGTTAAGGTGGCATTAAGATCAGACTTGAGTGGAAGATGTGAGCCAAGTCACAATCTTTCTTTCTTTGGGAGCATTTTTAAGACTACTTTGGTGTAAGGTATGATTGAAGCCACCATTCTTTGATTCCTTGGATGCGGTATAAATGCTAGTACTCCTATGGTTCTTCCATAGCTCACCTGGAAGATCAGACCTCTATTTCTTGGCTGGGCTTTGGGCAAAGCAAGAAGAACTCCTATGGCTTTGGACATTTTAGGCTTCCAGCTTTGGATCCTGCATTTGGTTTGCCTCTGCCTGACTTTAGGATTGGGGACTCAAAAGCACCTATGCTAATATGAGATATTTTCTTAAAGTTTTGTGAGTTCCTGCGAAATGTTTTGTATCATTTAAGTGCCCAGGGGTGTGAGGGAATACTCTCACGGGGGGAGTGGGGTTAAACAAGATCAGAATAGCATTTTGCAGGAGTTGGACAGTTGAAGTATTTTTAATCTCTAACTCCTTGATTCTAGTCTAGTATTCATTAATCTAAAATAAATATTCTGACATTAATTTCATTTTCTGGCCTCTTTTTCCTCCACCCACCCTAACTCTCTCTCTTTCTCTCTCTCCCTCCTTCACCCATTTTGCTCACCATATGAGTCTCTCTTTGGCATCTTAAGAGACTTCATGCTGGCATACTGAGTTGTGCATGTATTGCTAGTCACAGGGTGAGCAATTCAAACAGCAGATCCAATGGAAGCTTTCTGCTGCCTCGAAGATTTCCAGCCTCAGAAATGCAAGGTGGACACTTCCACTATGTCTTATAGGGTCACAGTAAGTCAAAATTGACTCTATCATAGAATTTATTTTTCCCCTTGTGTTTTTTGCATATAAGCAAGCTCTGGTGGCTATGTAGAATAAAGGTTTGTCTGTTAGTTAGACCCTTAGCACATCAATATTACCAGTTAAACTATGAGAAAGATAAGATTGTTCCTATAAAGATTCACAGTCACAAAAACAATTCATAGCATTATTTTAAGATGGAAAATATATGATAGAAGTGTATTTGTTTCTGGGTTCATTTTCCATGTAATTAGAATTCAATAATGCATACACATTTCATCTGTCATTTGGACCAAATCACACATCTTCTATCATTCTGACTGATGTACCATCATCTATGCCTGGTGCAAAGGGTTAATGTTGTGCTCAGAATACTTATAATCTTTGCACATAAAATTTGAGATCTCAGTTTCAAAATCTAAAACACTTAAAGGTTTTGCAATAGATAAAATTTCAACAAACTAAAAAGAAGCAACTTATATTCTGCTAACTAGACAATGATCTCCAGGAAAGAGATGTGTTAGTCTGAGTAAACTAAAGAAACAAATACAGGGAGACTTATCTAGAAACTCATATGTGCATAAGAAAGAGGTTTATATACAAGAATAGTTGAAAATTGAGAAAAAATTCCAACCCAATCCATATCAAGTCCTTAAGTCTGATATTAGACCACATGTCTGCTACCAATCTATAAAGTCCTCTTCAGACTCAGGAAACACATGCAATGTCGCCAAATGCAGGAAGAACACAGGCCAGTGGGTGGGGATTCTTGTGGCTTCAGTGGAACTGTAAGCATCTCATTGCTGGCAGGGATGTCCACGAGGATTCTGCAGATCTCTGGGCTCTGGTTTCACCAGGGTAGGGCCATGTGGCTTCTCCTTAGGGATGTCTCACAGGGAGTCAGCCTTGTCAGTAGAGTGCTTCCAAGGGAGAGAGGAAAAAGAGAAAAAGGGAGAGAGAGGAAGTCTTCCTGGATTTCCCAGAACGCTCAGGAGAAGGCCATACTCACACAGAGGCCTCATTGACTATCACCTGATTGCCAGGCTAGAATCCACCCCATTGGTCTTAGTTCTTAAATTGACAACTGATTATAAAACTAGCACAAGGAGAATTTAGGAATTTGCAGCCATGGTTTTTAAAACTGGAGCAGAATCAGTTAAATCTTAGTAAGTTTCTGGAGGCTCAATATGGACTATCTTTAGAATAGGTATCCGTTGTAGACTATCCTGCTATGGTAGTTCCCACATTTTGGCGAATTTATCTCCAGGAACCCCACAAAGCTCTGATAGTGAAGAAATCTTAGTGTGAAAAAATTATGCACAGCTGGCTAGCATCCCTGTGATTTTCTTTTCTTTTTGACTATACTTGTGCTTATTTTCTCCCTTCCCCCAGCCTCCTTGAAACCTTTGATGTCTGTTTTCTCTGTGTGAAAACCTTTTCTCTCTTAACTCTTTCTTTTATAACAAGGATCTTAGGTACCATGGTGATGCAGTGCTTACCTGTTGCACTGCAGTCCATAAGCTCTGCCAATTTAAACCACCAGCCCTGCACTGGAGAAAGGTGAGCCTTTCCTTTGGAAAGAGGTACAATCTCAGAAATGTGTTGGAGTCTGTGTGACCTCGATGGCAGGGAGTTGTTTTGTTTTTCATTATAGTATTTATCTTTATGGGTAAATGACGTTGCTGATCTTGTTGTCTTCCAAATTGGTCCACGTGATAAGATGTGTGGCATGTTTTAGTTTACTGTTTCCTACAGCCAAGAGGCACTTTGGTGGCTCAGTGCTAACTGTTGGGTTGCTAACTTAAGGTCAGCTCTTCAAAACCCCCAGCCTTCTAGAGGGAGAAAGACACGACTTTCTACTCTCAGAAGGCACTACTCTCTCCGAAAACCATCATCGCCAAGAGTTGGACTGAACTGGATGGCAATAGGTTGTGTTTGTTGGTTTGTACCAGGGATTTCCAATCATGCATCTGTCTTTACTGCTCACATTCTCATTTGGCTCTAAGTCATACACCAGAGAGATTCTGTGTCTTGCATCTCTTTAAACTCTGCATTGCTGCTACTGCAAGGGAACAATTCTAATTTGATGCAAATTCTTGCAGAGAAGAACTTTTTATTAAACCTCGATCTTGAAAGAAAGAAAGAGAGAGAGAGAGAGAGAGAGAGAGAGAGAGAGAGAGAGAATGGTACTTGTCACTGAATTTTGATGCCCAGCTAGTTTCTCAATTGTTTCTTATTGCTTCTGTGAGAGATACTATAGAGAAATGCAGATGTGAAATGCCTTTCACCCAGTTGAGGTAAAGCTCCGGTAAATTATGTCCCATTTCCTTGTTATTGGGAAAGTTCTGGGCATATTTCAAAAAATAGTTGAATAATTAAAAACACCAGTTTAACCTTATTTTATGATTATTTCTAACCTTTTATCTCTCAGTTAATACTTGTGTGTTACTCTACTTTTTCAACTTGTAACATCACCTTCCTTATTGATACATAAAGCACTTACCACTCGAAGGTTACATATTTCCTTTTGCTATGCACAGAGCACCTTAAAATTTATTTTTTTCTGTTTTTAAGAGATTTCTGACAGAGGTAGTAGTATGGACATACATTGTATATGCTCATTTCAGAGTATGTGGTGATTTATGCTGAATTTAATCCAAGCTTATTTTGATCTACATTGAAAGTATTAGCAACAAAATTCAAAGTTCCCTCAAATATGAAATATATAAACCATCTTCAAACTCAGAGGAAGCTATTTTTGTACCTAAGTGCCACTAATGACAATCTTTTTGAAATGCTATGATGTGTTCCTAAAAACTATTATATTACATAAAGCATAACAAAATAGAAATTTGCTTTAAATGGAAAATAAAAACATGGGAGAAGAAAAATTAAAGTAAATGTGCTATTCTTGTTGTATATTGTATAAGTACCTAAAATGCTCACATGAAAAGTCTATCAATGTTTACAGTTAGAATTCACTTTACTGTATGGTTTAAATATCTAAACCACAATGATTATTCAAATGTGAAAAGAGGATGATACATTCGATTGAAAACACATAAAATTATATGGAGAATATGGTAACTACATATGGTAACTTTTCTACATATGGTAACTGTTATTGTTGTTGGACGCCGTAACATCAATTCAAATTTATAGTCACCTTATAGGCAACGAAAGGGAACACTGCCCCGTCTCGATCCTTTCTTGTAGCATTTCATTGTCCCCACCCATTGTTGCAGTGACTGTATTAGTCCTTTCCACTGCGAGTCTTCCTTTTTACTCTGACCCTGCATTTTACCAAGTATGCTTATATTTCTGATACATTGTTAAAAACACATGACATTAAGTCTGACCATTCTTAGCTTTAAGAAACTTCCTGGATACATGCCAGCTCATATAGATTTCTTCATTTTTCTGTTAATCTTCAATGTACTAATATCCTCCACCAAATCTATAATTCAAAGGTGTCAGTTATTCTTCAGACTTTATTATTCATTGATCAGCACTCACATGTATATGAGGTGATTAAAAATAGCAGCGCTTGACTCTGCTTCACCTTCATCTTCAAAGGGATGTCTTTATTTTTAGCTCTTGATAAAAGTCCTTGTCAGCACATTTTTCCAATGCAATATTTGCTTTGATTTCTTAACTGCTGCTTGCATGAGTGTTGATTATGAACATGAATACAATGAAAACCTTGGAAACATTATTTTCCCTGTTTATCATGATATTATCTATTGATACATTTGTGAGGGTCTTTTTTCTTTGTGATAAGAACAAAATCCAAGCTCATTTCTATTGAGTCAATTTCAACTTACATCACCTCCCCCGGACAGAATAGAACTGACCACGTGGGATGCCATAGCTGTCAAACTTTATAGGAACAGGAACGTTATCTTTCTCACCCAGCGTCCCCAGAGACCCAAGGCATAACCAACCATGCCATAACCAACCATGCCACTGGAACTCCTGCTTGAAACAAAACCAAAAACTCACTGCACTGCTGTTGAGTGTATCCCGAAGTCTGGTGACCCTTTACATAGAAATGCAATATGTATTGAAGGCTGTAGTTGTTATCGTCATTAATCAGCACCTTAAGCTCTATTCATTTTCATCAAATATACTTGTGTTGCTTTGCTCTCACAGTTAGCACCTTCCTACAGTCCAAATGACATCTCTCTTTTTTTCATATAAACCGATTTTCTCATAATTCACTCATCAGACAAATTTAATAAGTGTAATAGATACATACTTAGTCAATTTAGCTTGAAAAAAGTTCTCATGAATTGCCACTTAATACCTACTAATTCCCCATTACGTGACCTAGCACAATGTAATATACGTCATAATGGCATGTACTGTGAGTATACTATCATTTGTAAGAAGATTACGGTGGAATGAACATCCTTACTGAGGTGAGGAACCTGGTGAAATTGCAAGGAGGCTTCCTTGTGGGATCTGGTGTGCTTCCAATATAAGTGAATGCTACGGAGAAGTTTTGCTGGGTTTGGATGCTGCATTTGACTTATTGTCTTCTGATCCTTGGGACATGAGCCAACCACCTGCCATATCACTTCCCAATGCTGGGATTTCTCAGTAGTCTGTCTTCTAATGTGCTCTTTGTGGTAGTTACAAAGTTTCATGTCAACTTGAAGATATATAAAATCATAGGATGAAGTCTAGCCTGTCAATCAGGTCATCATCTGATGATGCTTCCATAAGAGGATCCTGGGAGCCTCCCATCTCTCTCTACCTTCTCCTTCCTGCTATTGTGCCACTCCTGGTCCTGTCAGCAACTGTGATGCTCCCATCATCTTTAGATCCACAAGACTGACACCCACTGGTGATCTTACTGCATTTTGTATCATTGCATGTGGCTGCATGAATCTGAAGAGGGGCTTATGGCCTAGTATCAGACTTATGGGCACGAGTAGGACTTGGCTCAGATGTATATGATTACTTCTTGATATAAAACTATTTCTTGTACATATATAAGTGTTTGTGGATTTATTTCTCTAATCAACCTGAATTAACACATTATCTGAGCTGTTGACATTGTACCCATGTATCTCATTTGTCATCAGCTGGACATACTGATCTTGCATTCATCTTCCTCTATAGCCACAAGCCTGATGTGCTTCTACAGATGGGGTTCATTAGTTTTCAAGGTGATAGTAAGTAAGAGAAGCTTCTATCTCAACATTTAACCCACATGCTTGTAAACTTCCTATACTAGGACAGGTCTGTGTCTAAAAGTGTGAGAGCCACTTTCTTAGTCTATCTGCAGGCAGAAAATTATGCAATGTCACTGTTCTATCCAATCTCTAACTCCCATCACATGACCTTTCTCCGCATGGTTCTAGTAAGAAGATCCGGGAAGATATTGAAAGGATACACCTGTGAGTGAAAGGGAAGGGGATTCCCTGGGATGTCATCCTTCTGTGTATAAAATGAACTCTCTGAAAAAGTGGAAGAGAATTCAATACCCACAAGAGTGGAGCCTCCCGTCTAAACCTGAGATCAAGCACAGAAATCCTTTTGGGTCTAGAAGATAGCTATGCCATCAGAGGATTAACAGCAGAATTAGGAGCCAAAACCTAGAACAGAGTGATGGGCTTTTCAAATCACAGTACAAGAAGAGATGAATATTTCCCATCAGGACTTGGGCTTATGGGTGTGAGTGTAACTGCATTAATAGAGAAAGCTGACCATGCTGATCCACAGAAGTGGAGTTAAATGCCTCTTGACGGGAGCTTCCTGAGCTGAGGCCCTCTTGGCACTTCATGTTGAGAGCTGGGTTTGCTGAACCACGGAGTTTGAGCTGATCCCCTTCAGGATGAGGTTTATAGAAGATACTGATATGCTCCTTTGGGTGTTTCTTAGCAGACATGAATCTTCGTAACATGACCTCTTAAACAACTACCCTGAGCATTTCACACTGGTATTACTGCTTGTTAACTTCCTTGATAAACTCTATATTATGAATTTTGCTTATGGATTTCTGTGTCATCATTGCAAATGATTGTTAGAACCTGAAGATGTACCTGAAATTCTCTTCATTTGAACACAACAGCAACTCCATAGAAAAATGATAAGGCAATGTTCCTCACAAAAGATTTAAAGTTTCAGAAATTTTAAGGACCAATTCTATGCTGCTTGATGGGGTTATTATGTGTCAAAATTGACTGGGCAGCAGAGGAATTGGGTTATTTGTAGGGATACTTAAATTTACCTGACAACTTCACTTTATATAAAATTTTAATTTGTATTCTTATATAAATTTAAGGAAAATAAAGCCCCATAAAAAGAAGAATCTAAAAATTATCAAATGCATATAATTCTACTTTTTGCTTACTTTTTTGTTGTGTTATTGTGTATGACCCCTTTCCTAACAATGCTAGCCTTATGTGCTAGGTGGTCCTGGACCATCTCCACAATCGTAAAGACATGTGAGCCCCTTGTTGTGAGCATTGAGGCAATCCATCTAATGAAAGGTGTTCCATGTTTCCATTGACATGCACTTCAAAAGTGCATTCATTCATGTGATGTGTTCATACTGAAAAGGGACCTCATGTCAACTTTTCCAATTGACTTTACTTCCAATGCAGATTTGTTCCTACCCCTGAAAGTGTACAAATAGTCAATATTGTCCCCAAACTCAACAGTTTAGATAATATTCTTTAAAAAATTCAGTATTCTTCAAAAAACTATAACACAAAAAGCATTAATTCTTGTTATACTTTCTTATTTTTAGCAGTTATAGCATGTAAATAAGTCATTCACTATGAGACCTGAAAAAGAATATTATTCCACAGAATATTAAAATAATATTACTCCATCCTTTCTCAATGTCACTTATTTATTTAATGTCCCCCAGAATTTATCTCTTTCTGTCTCAGAAGAAATATATATATATATATATATATATATATATATATATATATATATATTCCTAACTTTCTTCATAGCTGGTTATCTAAATTGTGTCTTATATATCTCATAGCTGAAATATAGGGCAGAGTAGATTTTTTTGCTATGGGTTGTTTTGGAAACTGTATCTCTCTACTTAAATCATTTTATTGGGAATTCACACAAATCTCATCACAATTCATACATACATCCATTGTATATCAAGCGCATTTGTACATTTGTTGCTCTCATCATTCTCAACATGTTTGTTTTCTACTTAAACGCTTTGATTCATTTCTTCATTTCCCCTTCCTCCCCACTGCCCTCCCTCATTTACAATAATATAATGTTTTGTTCATTGATACCTGATACCTGAGTTTGTCAGCACCTCATAATCACACAGACTGGTATGCTTCATCCATGTGGGCTTTGCTGATTCTGAGCTAAATGGTCTCTCTGTTTTTTACCATCAAGCTTTTAGGACCCCAGATGCTATATATTTTGACAGATGGCACCATCAGCTTTCCTCACCACATTTGTGTATTTGAGAATGTAACTCTTTACAGATATTGAAAATCTCATCTTTTGCCCGATGACTCGCTGGTGGTTTTGAACTGCTGATCTTGTGTTTTACAGTCCAATGCACAAGACACCAATGCACCAGAGTTCTGTTGGTATAGAATTAAATATAGTTTCTTTGCTGAAATCCATAGGGGAAGTTCTACCCTGTCCTGTAGGGTGGTTATGGCTCAGAATCCACTCGATGGTAGTGAGGTTTGTTTAAGTAAGGCATATCTATTTATTATTAAAGATGTGTGCCTTGCATATTTATGTATTATAAAATGCATTCTTTTTTTCTCTGCATCAATTTGCCCACCTCCTCTATCCCAGTTAGTAGATTTTACTAGGTGCTGGTTCTTAATTTTCTGACAAATTAATGCTATTTCTTTCAAAAGATTATTGTGTTGAATCAGCAATAGGTGTACATTAGAGGCTATTTTCCAACACATGGGGGTGTGGCTGATGCTTAGAGATATTCTCCCTGAAGACATCTGGCCCACTGTAGTTGAGCTTCACACCCTGCTGATAATGGTTTCCATGTAGAGACAGAGAACAAGTCAAGTCTGTTCAGGGGCATTCAAAGGTAGGCTGCCATCCTGAATCTAGAATCCGTCTTGTCACATGTGTGCCTGCAATCCCTCCACTTCCTATTGCTTGTATGTCCCTAGATCATCCACCTTATTACTGTAGTCCCTATAATACAATCCCTTCCTCTGATGTAAGTCTTTACCTGTAATTAGGGGGTACCCACAGCCCCCAAGGTTAGAAATAAAGAGCTCTTCCTCCCTGGTGCGCCCCCCCTCCAGTTCTCCTCCTAGTTCTCTCCTCCTTGCTGTCTCTCTGGTACTCTCCCCTGGTCCCCTGGCCTTCCCTTCCTGGTTCCTCTCCCCATTCTCCTCACTGTCTCATACTCTCCCTGCTGCCAGTTCTTGGACCTGACTGTTGAGATCATGACCATCCAGGAGGTGAGCATGCTACTCTGATAAGTGTCAGCCTCCATTATTTCAATCTCTCTTTTATCACTCTTATTATCTATGACTTCGTTATACTATGTACAGAGATATATTATATCTTCTTTATAATATATAGAGAAATATTAACCCTACAATTGTGCCAATTGAACCAGTGAACACTTCCGCCCACACACAATGAAGAGTCAATATCACTAGGTGATAATCTTAAAATATCCATACAATGGGGTCAACCCTATGGGTTATAATAATACCAATTAGCTCTTTAGTGAATTTTCCCAATGTCTCATGCTACTTGCCCTGCAGAGTGTATTGAAGTACAACAGGCAGTAGTAGCCATGGCATAGATTCCTCATTTTGTCCATAGGAAATCCATAGCAACTCCGTTACGCATCATGACCTGGAGGAATTCTAGACACCTGTGTTGGGATACTACAACAACATAATTCCATTGACTAGTTGCAGCTTGGTAGCAGATAAAATGCGAATAGCTCTCTCAAATGCACTGGTGCCCTAAACTGGACAGAGCACTTAGAGAAAAAAACATTGGCCGTCTAGGCTGTCTGCTAAACAGTTTTAATTTGATTATGTAAGTTGCTTCTGGAAAAGACAAAGAGTTTCAAATCACTGAAAGAATGTATGCTTTTATTTTAAAAATAATTAAGGAACTCCAAAGAGATCAAATGCATATCATCCCATCATGTTCTTTTCACGTAGGTAGGATCATGCTCCAACACAGGGTTCAGTACTTAGGCCTTTTTTTTTTTAACATAATAATCTGAATTGAACACACACACACACACACACAAGTGCACACTTGACAAAATGTGTTCCTAAGAAGCATGTTGTTGCTATTGTCAGATGTCATGGGGTTGGTTCTGACCCAAAATAATGCTGTGCTTCCCAAGAGGGAAAGCCTGCACATCCCTACGCCTTTGTTACAATTGGTTCTGTGCCTGAACCCCACCTTGCAGCCCTTGCCTCGGTGTCAGTCCATCTTCTGAAGGGTCTTACCCTTTTCAACTGCCCCTGGATGTCCTCCAGGGGCTGGTCTCTGTTCTCCCAAGTAGGGAGGAAAAAGTCTTGTCATCCTTGCCATTAAGGAGCACTCTGGGCATGCGTCTCTCAAGACAAATTGGATTGCACTTTTAGCGGTCAATGGTACTTTCAATATTCTCCACCAGGGATACAATTGCTATGCAGCAATTTTTCTTTGATATTCTCTATTTAATATCCAATTTTCACATGTATACCTAACTTTAGGTTAGGTTTAATTGTGTGGGAAGTCGATGTTGTGATAAAATTATTCAAGCCAGGCTATATTAAGGAGATTTTAAAAAAGAAAAGGCAACTCATTCTTTAGAGTGTCTCAGAGTCTAATATAAAGGTTATACATTATTCTTTTGGGGCTCAGGTCATTGTTTTTCTTTGCTTGACAAAAAGTCAAAGGGAATTCTCCATGTTGGTACCAATAACTAATATGACATGCATCTTTCACAGATTGTGTTAAATTAAGGACTGATACCATATGTTGCGCTAAGTATCTAAATGAATACCCCGGTCTTACATATTTTACTTGGCTGAAAGTAGTATTCAGTTTAAAAATATTGATAAATAAATACTATAATATTAAAAATAAGCAAGAGACAACATGATCATATCATGGGACCAAGAAATTATAAAGATTAGAGCCTTTGGTGCAGATTATACCAGAATTAAAAACAAAAAACAATCATCACAACTGGACAAACATCATGATAAGCAGAAAATATTAAAGATGTCAAAATGTCCATTGCATTTGGCTCCATAATCAGAGCCCATACAGGAAACAGTAATGAAATCAAACAGTAATGTACAACTTGGGGCATATCTGCTTTTAAAAAGATCTTTAAAGTGTAAAAATCCAAAAATGCTGCTTTGAGGACTAAGATATATTTGACAAAAAACATAGTGTTCTTTTTTTTTAGGCATAAAAGGATATGTTTTTTTGGAAGTAATGAAGGACTTTTAGTAAGGAAAGGAATAGCGAGAGAGAGATAGAGAGAGAGAGAGAGAGAGAGAGAGAGAGAGAGAGAACTCCTGGGCGGTTCCAAGGTCTGAGAGTTAGACAAGGGAAGCCGCCAACATAGTGTTCTTTATAGCCACATATGTATAGAAATATTGAACAACAAATAATGAAGACCAAGTTAGAAAGCACACTTCTGACTTATGATGCTGGTGAAGAATATTAAAAATACCAGAAAAGAAGCACATCAGTCTTGTAAGAAGTATATCTTGGGAAGGCACAGCCTCAAAAATCAGCACATCCAAGCTTTAATTTAGTTTGAACCAAGACTGCACCTTCGATATCTGCTTCAGTGTTTTAAAACCTACTCTTACTATTGAACCAAGCGGAATGCCAATTGGCCTTGTGTCCCCTAGACAATTATCTTGATTCTCTAGATCCAGAAACTCATTCTTTCCATGTGTTTGATTACATCTAAGATGTTTTCATAACTTTCACACCTATATGTTCCATGATAGTCCTGGATATATTTGCAGCCATGGTAAATGCACTGTTTCAAATATCTTCTCTCAGATTTATAAATATCCATAGGGATACTCCCACTCTCCTTCCCACATTCGCTCTAATGTGTGAGCTTGTTCTGCATGGCTGTCCAAGCGTCTAATTACAGATCACCACTAGAACAGGATTTTGTAAATAATAGTATCTGCCTCTGTTTCCCTCAACTCTTACAAACCTCTCAAGGTCTTACTCTGCTTTCATATTTTTGTCAAGCCCTACTTTTTGTATATTGCTTCCCATTTAACCTGTGGCTACCCTCTAACCAGTGATTTCCCCTTTCTATATATTTACTGTATTTATGCTTGGCATAAAGTGTCCAACATATACAGCAAGTATGTAGGAAGGGAAATCATGAGGTAGAGATTTGAGTACTCGCTAATAGAGGTTTGGAGCCCTTACAAAGAATTGTACAAAGTCCATGCCTAAAAAAATTACAGTATAATTGTCAGGAAGAAATAATAAAACATAAAACAATGATAATATCCCATACTTTTAAAAAGAAAAAGAATTCCACTTTAATTCATGGATGATCTTAGTACCTGTTTTCCTAGCTGAAAAAAAAATCTAAAAGAATATTTTGCTTTAATTTTTAATCATTTTATTGGGGTCTCATGCATCGTTTTTCACAATGTATAAATACACATATTGTGTCATGCTTCTTAACATGACTGCTGCTGTCATCATTCTACAAACCTCCTTTTTTACACTTGAACCCTTGACATCAGCTTCTCATCTTTTTCCCTGCATCCTTGCTCCCCACTTTCCCACCAACCCTCAATACTTTATAAATTATTATTCATTTGTCATAACTTACACTGACTGATGTCTCTTCCCACCCTCTCCACCAATGTCTGCCCTCCTGGTAGGAGGCTATGGGTAGATCCTTGTAGTTGGCTTCCCCTCTCTACCCAACCTTTCCTCCACCCATCTAGTAACTCCACCTTTACTACTGGCCCTAAGAGGTTCACCTGTCCTGGGTTCCCCGCATTTCCATTTCCCATCTCTACCAGTGTACCTCCTCCAATTCAGCTGGATTTGTAAGGAAGAATTGGGACCATGATAGTTGGGATGGGGAAGTCTTGAGGAACTAGAAGAAAGTTGTGTGCTTCATTGCCACCTCACTGCTCTTTACTGGCCTGTCTCCTCTCCAAGACTCACTTGTGAGAGGGTGTCCTATTACCCACAGGTGGGCCTTGGGTCCCCAGTCTGCTCTCCCTGCCCCCATTCGTAATGATGTCATTCTTGTTTTTGATGCTTGATATCTGCTCCCTACAACCCCCTGTGAGCATACATGCTAGTGTGTTTCTTTTATGTGGGGTTTGTTGCTTCTGGGCTAGATGGCTACTTGTTCACCCTCAAGCCTTCATAATCCCAGGTACTCTAATTTTTTTAAAACCATTTTATTGGGAGATCATACAACTATTATCACAATCCAAACATCCATGCACTATGTCAAACACATTTGTACATTTGTTGTCATCATCATTCGCAAAACACTCTCTTTCAACTTGAGCCCCTGGTATCAGCTCCTCGTTTATTCTCCCTCCCCACTCCCCCATCCCTCCAGAACCTCTCATAATTTATAAATTGTTATCTCTTACAATGTCCAATATCTACCTTCACCCACTTTCCTGCTGTCCATCCCCCAGGGAGGAGGTTATATGTGGATCCTTATAATTGGTTTCCCCCTTTCTGCCTCTCCTTCCCTTGACCCTTTGATACCAGCACCCTCATCACTGGTCCTGAATGAATCATCTGTCCTGGATTCCCTGTGTTATAAATTCCTATCTGTACTAGTTTGCATCTCCAGCTCCTATCTGTACCATTGTACATCCTCTGGTCTAGCTGGATTTGCTAGGTAGACCTGGGATCATAATAGAGTGGGAGGAAGCATTTAAGACTGAGAGGAAAGTTGTATATTTCATCACTGTTATACTGCACCCTGACTGACAACTCTTCTCCCCACACTCCTTTTAAAAGGGGGTAACTAGTTGTCTACAATTGTGCTTCGGGTCCCCAATCTGCAATTATGCTTCGGGTCCTCATTTACAAAGATTTTTTTTTTGGGGGGGGGGGCATCACTGCCTCTGGTGGTCATGGGCGCTACTAGTGCCGCTCCTGAGAGCCATCAGGAGCATTTGAACCGCCAAGCCCGCGGGCTTCAGTCTCGCACTCAACCACTCACACTACTGGGGCTCAGCCCAGATTTGATTTTTTTTTCATTGATGTTTGATCCCTGATTCCTTTGAAACCTCATGGTCACAAAGACTTGTTTGCTGTTTATGAGGTTGAAGGTTGCTTGTTTACCTTCAAGCCTTTAAGACCCCAGATACTGTATCTTTTGAGAGGTGGACACCATCAGCTTTCTTCACTACATTTGCTTATGCATATATTTGTCTTCAGCGATCATGTCAGAATGGTGGGCACACATGATATGATTTTTTTGTTGTTCTTAGATGGCTGATACCTGATTGCTTTGAAAAAAAAATAGGCCTCAACATTTGTCTTGATAAGAGCGAGTGGAGCAGCAACACCCTCCCCAAGCAGTAAGAGTGGTGTCACCCAGCTCTTGTCCCAGGAATGACACTAAATATAAATTATTTATACCTTATTTCATTCCAAAACATTTTAATGAGTGTTTATACAGATACTATATCATTACAAAGTTCAACCACATTAATCAGTACTGTAAAATTGCTACCATAATCAGCTTCCAAACAGTCTTCCTTTTTGAAATCTTAAATATATAATTCCTGCCTTTTTGTTTGTTTGTTTTTAAGACTGGGAACACTCTGACTTTAGGTTTTTCCTGTTCTGCTTTATGCCATTTGGGTTTACACAAGAAAGCTTTCATAGGCATCGTCTACTTTCAGATAGCCAGAAAAACTGAAGAGGTGCTTTCAAAAGAGTATTGAGTGATCAGAAAGACAATATGCATAATTGAAGTTTGGGATTTGTAGGATAGTTACTTTTTGTTACAATAATCTGTGATAAAATCAAATAATACACATAATTTAGAATTGTTCTTGATATGCAACAGCAATAACAAATGTCAATAAATTTAAGAAATCTAAAGTTTAACCTTGATGAATCCCACTGACCTGATTGTTCACAAATGAAGTATGTTACTATTCCCCCATGTATTCTTTAGATTGAGAATTGTGTGATACTCCTTTCTAAAAAATCATTAAGCCACAGGAGATTGAAGAAAAATAGATTATAGATAGATAGATGATGATAGATAGAAGATAGATGGTAGCTAGATGAAGATAGATAGATTATAGATAGATGATAGATGATTGATGATAGATAATAGATAGATAGACAGACAGATATAGATAGATGATAGATGATAGATAGATTTGGGGCTTGCACTTAACCATAGCTCCAATCTAAATTTTTTAAAAGATAGTTCTTACAAAGTCCTATTCAATACATGAAAGATATGGTGAGAACAAATTGTGGTAAAGAAATGAGATGGTTCCAAGCTATCAGAAAGTAAAACATCTTTGTCCTTATAGGCTTTGTCCTTATAGCCATCTAAGTGAAATGTCAACTCAGCCCATGTTTTAGAAGCACACCATCATCCATCATACAAAGACTGTAAATGACATAATCCAAATTCAAGGAAGGGATGGTATCAGAATTTAAATTGTGAAATTCTGGTTTCAGAAGGTTATAGATGAGAATGGAAGCCCAAAATACATTTGCAAGGTCCATACATGGACTAAGCCTCCAGTGATTCCCCTCTGCCCACAAGTAAGGGGTAAGTATGACTTGGTTTTCAGAGAGAATATTACAGAGATGATTATAGTAGATTAAAATTATGAATCTGACTGGAATGGCTAAAATATTTGGACACACTTAAAACTTGATCTAGTTTTTAATATTTTCTTTTCAAATTGGAGCTTATCTGTGTTGCATTTTGTGTTGCATTTTGTGTTGCAATTTGCTGCATTCCTAGCTCTCTGTGAGGTATCTTGCTATGATTTTTGCTTTGTGAAATGCAGGTGAAATTCTGGTTTAGAGACAATAAGCCAGAACAGTGGTTCCTGTAGTGGCTGAGGATAGTGAGGAAGTGAGGGAATGGGGAACTGATGTTAAGGAGTAGAAGAAGAAATATAATGATTTTGAAAATTATTGTGGTAATGATTGTACAACACTGCTTGATATGCTTGAACTATGGAATGGTATGCTTGCTGTTTTAATTATGGCCTAATAAAATGATTTGTGAGTTAAAAAAAAAGATACAGGTAATTGAGACCTCTGAACTAAGGAATCAGAAATTTCTAGTAACATGTGTGCACTAATAAGTTGTGCGTCCCTAAAAAATCAATCCATTCAGTTAATTTAGGCCCTACATTATTTTGCAGTCCTGTTTTCCCATTTGTAAAACTACAGAATTGGGTAAAATAATCCTTGATATCCTTTAAATGATAGAATTTGAATGTTCCTTAGGCCAGAAATTAGAAGAGAAAGTTTCGAGTGAAAAATTGGGCATATGAATATCAAAGTACATGGTATGCATAATTGCAGTTATTGAAGACTGACTAATTTACCATCTGTAATACTTGGAGGTTGTATTTGAATCTGACATTCAAAAACTATATTAGATCTCATTTTCCATATTCAGGTATTTTAGTTGATTTTCTTATGCCATTTCTATTTTGAAAAATAATTTTGAAATAACTATCTTTGCTATATCACCTGAAAATGATTTGGGGATTATGTGACTAGTACGAAGAAATCAATCTTCCATTAAAAATGAGAACATGTTTTGTATTTTACTAAATTATTTCTGCTAGTCAGCACTCATGTATACATACATCTGGCCACTTGTAACAGAAAAATTTGGATTCTTGCAGAACTAATTAAATTGGCTCTCATCTTTGCAATTATAAAAATGCAGGTGCCATTTTACATTTGGGCTAAATTGTGTGAGAGGGGTGGTTGTTTTTCCGAAATATGTACCATGATTGTTCTAGTCATTGTATGAAGTCAACTTCCAACACTAATCAGAAATATGTTTGACTGTATGCACAATCATGCACAAACCTATCCCAAGCAAAAAACACTCAAAAATCCAAATTATCACTCTATATACAAATGATAGGAAAATAAATCATGCCTATTTTACCTAAAAGCCTGCTACAAATAATGTTTGCTCTGAAGATGTGCATTTTCTGTTACTTTGTTAATTTCTTCAACTTTTCCGATCACAGTAACCTTGTGCTGTTTTCATCAGCACCACATCCTCCTCAAAAATCAAGTCTGCTCTCTGCTACAGCCTTAAATTAACCCACATAGATATTGTCAATTATATAAGGGCAGAGTGAGTAGCTCTTTTGATGACTGCCTTGATTCTGAGTATATATCAGAATTGATGTTAGAACTGTAAAAAGAGATTCAATTATAGAAACAATGAATGAATAAAAAAAGTCCTGATTTCAAAATTCCAACATTCAAATCCCCTAGTAATTTATATTGAAAATGAAAACAGTATTTCTTATCTGGTTCAAACAAATTACCATTCTGCTTCACCAATGCCTCAATTTTAACGTAGGATTAAACAGCATGGAAATTCCCCAGATTTCCCATGCATAGCAGCCTCAATTTTATAATTAAGTTTATCTTTGATCCCTTCTGTGTAGAATCCCTCTCCTCTTCTTTTCTATCTGCTATATTACTACACATATTCAATTGTGCAGCTCAGTCCTGCCACTCCTCTGAGATCTTCCAAATCTCACAGATCAAATTGCAACTTCTTTGCTTCCAGATCATTATTTTCCCATTTTCTCATATTTATTACAATTGATTTCATTTATTTACCCACTTCTTGAGTATTTCTCCACATGCAGTATGTGTTAGTCTGGGTAAACTAGAGAAACAAATTCATAGACACTCATGAGTGTACAAGAGAGAGTTTTACATAAAGGGTAAGTGTACATTCAGAAAGCCCATTCCAACCCCATCCAATCCAAGCCCATAAATCCAAATTAGCCCATGTGTCTGACACCAATCTAAAAAGTCCTCCTCAGACCCACAAAAACACACACAGTGATGCTGAATGCAAGTGGATCACAGGCCAAAGTGCAAAATGTCTTTGGATCCAATGTCTCCACGTGGCTGTTCCAGCCCCCAGGGCTGCATCAGGGTAGGGTCCTGTGGCTTATCTTCAGGGTTGTCTCAGGAGGCATCAACAAGTAATCCTTGTCAGTAGAGAGTCTTCAAAGGAGCTAGCAGAGACTCTCTCTCACCTCCAAGGAGGGAAATCAGATTTCCCAGAATTCTCAAAAGAAGATGATGTCCACACAAAAGTCTCACTGGCTATGACCAGATTGACAGACTAGACTCCATCCCTTCACTCTTAATCCTCTCAAATCCCACATTAACTTTAGATTAAGTAACCACCACAGACTATAATATTTTCAAGAAAAGAAAGAATGTCTGCACAGTAATGGCATAAGGGCAGACATATCTAACTCCTGGCTTCTCTATTTCCATGAAGCAGGGGTCCAGCATATCTTCGCCCTGCATTCTTCTTTAAACTATTCTGACACCAATGATTCTTCCCAAAGTACATTTCTATGCTGGGTTCAATAATTCAATTTGTTGCAAAGGCCCCACTCACAGACAATACTCACAAGATGTTCTATTATGCAAGATCCACATCATCTTGTATTGAGTGTTCTAGGATTTACATCTTCTCAAAGATATCCATACTTTCTTATGATCCATAATCATGTGCTTTGGCAAAGCCAATAAAATGCAAGCAAGCCATTTTTTTCATTCTCTGCTTTCATCCAAGATCCATCTGGCATCAGTAATGATATCCCTTGTTTCACATACTCTTCTGAATCCAGCCTGAAACTCTAATAGTCACCTGTTACTGTACTGCTACAGCCATTGTTGGATTATCTGTAGCAACCTTTTACTAGCATGTGATACCAATGATATTGTTCTATAATTTATTTATTCTATGGGGTCACATTTTTCCAGTAGGTTAACCAGGATAATCTCTTATAAACATTTTAATAAAGAAGAGTATTTCTAGTACCTCATCAGCTTGTGGAAACATTTCAACTAGTAGTTTGTCAATTCCTTATCTTTGGATTGTGCCATCAGTGCAGCTAGGACTTCCTTTCGCAATAGTATTTCTTGATCACATGGGTGTTAGTCTGGGTAGACTAGAAAAACAAAGCTCATAAACATTCATTTCATAAGAGAGAGTTTTATATAAAGGAAAATTGTACATTCGGCATCTCCAAGACCCTAAGCCCAATCCAAGACCCTAAGTTCAACATTAACCTATAAGTTCTATATTAATCTATGAAGCCTCCTCAATCTCACAAAACACACACAATGATATCAATTGTAGCAGGAAAGCCAATCAGTGAGCATATATGTATCTCAGTGCTGGCAGGGATCTCCATGTGGCTTCTGCAGCACCCAGGGCTGCATCAGGGTTGCTAGGGTCATCTTTAGGAATGTCTCTCAGGAAGTGAATCTTGCAAGCTGAGGCCAAGAACTAGCTAAAGCAGCCGCATAGTTGTCTGGCCATCAGAGAACAAGAAAGGGGAGGCTCACCAAGCCATTATCTCTCCACGCTTCAATTAATCCCATATGTGTTTATTGGCCAGGTTGGCACAATAAACTTTAACTAGCACACATATTACCTCGTAGAATTGTTAAGTGCTGTCGGGTTCTTTTTGTTACAGGGCTTCTTTACATTTTGTCCTTTTCTGATGCCTCCTGTGCTATTCAATATTGTGCCCACTGAATCTTTCAATATTGTAATTCAAAGCTTAATTTTTCCTTTAGGTCTTTCAGATTAAGATGTGCTGAGAATAGAAGCAGAATTCAAGAGATCGAAGATGGGTTGCATAGATAAGATTGTTGCACAAGACCTCTTTAAGTTGTTCAAAAGCAAATATGTTACTTTAAAGATTAAATTATTTTCTCCAAAGATGTGTTTCATCCGAATGATGGTATTTGAATCATCTCATGTGCATGTGGTAGTTGTACACTGAATAAGGAAAAGCAAAGAAGAATGGATGCATTTAAAGTATAGTTCTGGTAAAGAATATTGAAAGCTCCACAATCTGTCAAAAGAGCAAACAAATATGCTTGGAAGGAAAGGCAGCATGCTCCTGAGAAGTAAGGATGGTGAAACTTCATCATGAGTATTTGTACTTGTTATTAGGAGAGACTTGTCCCTAGAGAAGGATCCTTTGCATGGTAAAATAGAAGGGCAAAGAAAAGAGAAAGGCTCTCAAGAAGATGTTCGTTGCAATAGGCTTGAGCATGAGGGCCATTACAAAGAGGGAGCGGGAATAGGCACTGCTACTTTCTGTGGCACATAGCATCACTACTGGTTAGAACTGACTCAATGGCACCAAGTAATAATAACATCAGGGAAGCTAATGGGTTAGCACAAATCAGAATGAATAAAGAGTAAGCATACAGTCATTTTACCACAAGAGCAATACACAGTAAGGATACATTCATTATTGCACGGCGATATCACTCCTCAGTGAGCAATCAAGTTTCTCTGGTTCTCCATCTCTCAGCCGCATGGTCCCTTGAAGTATGTCCCTGTTGAGTTCCAGTCACTCTGTCTCATGCTACTATAGACTTTAGCCCAATGAGGAGAAGGTGCCCTGTGGATGCTGTCAGATGAGGAGAAGGTAGCCTGTAGCCCGTGATGTTGCTCCTCTCAGTCCTTGTTCCACAATCTCATCAGCACCTGGCCTCATCAGCTTTCTCTACTGCAGACAAAAATCTTTGTTATGCTCTTCCAATGTCCCTTGGGGTTTTCTCTGTGTTCCAGATGCTGCTTATTCATCATAGAATGGTTGCAACGGAGACATGGTTTTTGTTTTTAAACTAACTAAAACTCCAGTGAAAATAAAGTATAGCCTCTCAAATCACAACCTCTAGTAGTCTGATAGATGGCCCCAAGTAATCAAAGGGTGTAATTTGGCTCACATTTCTCGGCAAATCCTCAGTTAATCGGTAATCTTGAATGCCTTCTGAAATAGAACCATAGTCATAGACATAGAATTGTAATGCACTACATAAGGAATTATGGCTAGGAGGGTGAGATAGTTTAGATTCATTGTGCCAACTTGAATCTGATAAGCACATGTGGGTGAGTTTCGTCCTTCTAGTTCTCTGATCTCTTGTTCCTTTGATGGTCAAGCCAGTGTGTGACTTCCTTGACTGGCAAGACTCACTTCCTACAAGACATCCCTGAGGAGAAGTCACATGTACTTACCCTCATGCAGCCCTGGGTGCTGGAGAAGCTGCGTGGAAATCCCTGCCAGTGCAGAGATGCTTACACCACCACTGGATTCAATGATTTTCTACCCATTGGCCTGTGACCCTCCTGCATTCTGCATCGTCATGTGCATTTTTTGAGGTTGAGGAGGTCTTTGTAGATCAGTGTCAGAAATATGGGCTTGAACTGGAAGGAGTTGGGGTGTTTTCTGAATGTACATCTACCCTCTCTTTCTTATACACATATGTACTTCTATGAACTTTCCCCCCAGTTTACCAAGACTGATAATAGAGGGTCATATTATTACATTTCAGGCCAGTCTACGTATTATTTGTTTCCATCATTTTTATAGTCCTTAATCTGTTTTAAAAACAAGTAGCCCTTACTGTCCATCAAGTCAAATTTGACTCACATCAACTCTATAGGACAGATATGCTTTGTAGACGCGAACTCTTCATATCAGTGGTGGAAAGCCTTCTTTTTCTGCAGGGAAATTGGAGATTTCATACTTTTGGAGTTTTTATTAGTACTCCAATGTAACCCACTACTCTACTTGTGCCCCTTAAACTCGAGTAGTGGTTTACTCAAACTTCATGATAGCATGGATGCTCAATGAAAACGTCAGGTTAAATGTATGATTTCTGCATAGCTTCAAAAGCTTTTGTCAGTTATTTCACTTGAATTAATTGACATTGTGCACTCTTTCGGTACTAATTGAACAAATTTTACATAGCACTTTTCCTAATATCATTGACAATCTGAACTGTATTTATAGCATGTATTGCTTAGCATCAAAAACACTTCAAAGATATAAACATCAAATACCTCTGCTTTTTTAAAATTCAAAGTATTTTGGTATTTTACTTACTTTTCTTTTGTAAAGCTGGTAGGAAAACAAGCCCTTTGAATAAAGAAACCTCGTTGATTTTCATACAGTTCAAACTATGTAGAATATAGTTCTGTAACAAAATACATGGCCTTTCTGTGACTCATCAGCTTGATGGAAACTGCTATTTACTGTTGCTTTGTATATCGATATATGTTCATATGATTGACATGCCAATTAAGACACACAGCATCCCCCTTGCATTGAAAGTTTATTTAATAACAGGGTATGACAAGGATAGGAGAGAACAAAGAAGAATCCCAGAGAATGATCAGAACAAAATTTATAGGGGAACTATGGTAGTTGCATAATTTGATGTTTACTTAATTAGTAGGTGGTAGGGGTGAAGTCTACCCTGCTAATTAGGACACAACCTGATTGATGTCTGCTTGTGAGCTTTCCCTTCTCATGAGAATTCTGGGAGTTTCCTGTCTTCCACCCTGAAGGCAGGACACATTAGCTTTCTGCTTCATTTTGCTGTTGACAAGTGACATGGATCCACTCTGATGGGAGTCAGAACCCTTTAGGTGCTGCAATCACCTCTGGATCCACAAGACTTTCCACTGATGAATCTATGATTTTCCCTGCATTCAGCATCATTTCATGTGCTGCCTGAGTTCATAAACTAATATCAGACATATGGGCTAATATCGGACTTATGGACTTGACTGGACTGAATGGTGATATTTTATTGATGCATAATTTCAATCGCAGGCCAGTGCATGGAGAGTCTTGTGTGTCCTGTGGCAGTAGAAGCAGTAGAAGGGGGCAGGGGGCAGCACTGGCAGGGGTCTTCTCATGGCTCCTTGTTTCCAGGGCTCGGGATTCATCAGCAGTATCCAGTGGTGGTATAATCATCTCAGTGCTGGCAGGAGTCTCCACGTGGCTTCTCCAGCTCCAGTGGTTTGGTTCCATCAGGGTAAGTCCAGTTCCTCCAGTGTTCAGGAATCGGGCTCTATCAGTAAGCTGTTATTTCATCTTTTCAGTAGAGCATCTCCCAGGGACTGATTTGATGGTCTCTCCTCTCCATGGGGGAAAGATTGCAAAATATCCCAGAATTCTAAGAGACAGCCATGCTCACACAGAGTTCTCATTGGCTATCTCCAGACTGACAGGCTAGACCCTACCCCTCCACCCTTGGTCAAACTGGCACAAGAGTATGTGACTGCCTTATAAACTTTTATTATTTTCATAGTTTACACCTACCACTGTCTCCCTTCCCCCATGGTTTCTGTTGTTCTTACCCCTGGAGGAGTGTGTATGTAGTTCTCTGTTGATCATTGCAATCAGTTCAACTTTCCTCCATTCCTCTCCCTTTCTTCTGCTCCTGGATTCCGTGTATAATGAGCTTTTTTTTTATCTCTTATCAATACTTGTGTACATGTTCCAGACTAGATCAGAGTGAGAAACAGCACTGAAGTGAGGAAGTCTCAAGGAACAAAAAGAATATTATGTGTTCCATTGGTGCCTTACTAAGCCCTTGTTGAGTCATCCCTTCCCTGCCACCCTTCTCTGGGCAGATGTGCCAGTGTCAAAGATAGACTTTGGGTCTCTTCTCTGAGCCCTCTTGGTCTTAACAATACTGATTTTTTTGTTGTTTGTTTTGTGTCTTCATATGCCTGTTACCGGGTTCCAATAATATCTCATGATTACTCTGGCTGGTGTGCTTCTTTCATGTGCACTTGTTGCCTCACTGCTGGAGGGCTGCATAAGTTACTTCTACTTTTTAAGACCCTAGATACTATATCTTTCAAAAACCAGGCATCTTCTGCTTTCTTCACCACATTTGCTCATGCCACCATTTTGTCTTCAGCAATTGTGTCTGGAGGATAAGCATCACAAAATGCCAGTTAGTTAGGACAATGTGTTCTGTATTAAGGGAGCGTATGAGCCGATCCCTGATGTCGGTCCACTACCTCAGTGTACTGTCATATAAATATATATACATAGGCCGATATCTATATTTTTATGGCTTAATGTATTTACATATGTACATCCCTGTGGCAGGGTTTCTTGTGCCAACCTAATAAATACATGTGGGATTAATTGAAGGACGATGAGATAATGGCTTGATGACCTTTGCCTCAAACCAGTGTGTTGCTGCATTACCTAATTCTGTGCCTCAGCTGGCAAGACTCACTTCCTGTGAGACATCCCAGGAGAAAAGCCATATAGACCTAACCCTATGAAGCCCTAGGGGTTAGAGAAGCTGAATGGACATCCCTAGCCATGCTGAGATGCTTAAATGCTCACTGACTCCGTTTTCTCCCTCATTTGGTGCTATTGTATGCATTTTGTGAGTTTGAGGAGGACTTTGTAGATCGGTGTTGGATACATAGTCTAATGTCGGACTTATGGGTTTGGACTGGACTAGGTTGGGATGCTTTCTTAATGTATTCTTAGCTTTTATATAAAACTCTCTAATATACATAGGAGTTTCTGTGGGTTTGCTTCTCTAGTCTACCCAGACTAGTGCAACATCTATTCTTATGCCTCAGTCCATAACTTTGCTTCCTAGATTGTTCCTCTGTTTTCCTGTGCCTTCCTCCTGCCCACCATCATGCTCTCCATACTTCTGTCTCTTAGTGCTTCCTCTCATGAAGATTGCTGTTGCTCTAAATGCCAAAGGATCGCTACTTCCTCCTTGTTGTTTATTTTAATTCCTAAGCAGTTCCCCTGTGGAGGACATTGTTGGTTCACCACACCATTCCCCAATACCTTCTCCACCGCAAGACCCTCTGTTACTGTTGGCCCCATGCTTTCCTCTCAAACCTGCTTTCCATGGCTATCTTATCTAAGTAGGCAAACCAAACATGACTTAGATCATACAATAAGAAAACAAAAGATTAAAAAAAAAAGGAAAAAAGGAGAGATAGAAAGAACAAGAAAAAAAATTCCAGGTCAGTCTGATGACCTTTATGAATATCTCCCACCAGTCCTGGAGGAAATCTGGGAGCTGCCCCTCTTAGCCTAATGTCTATTTTGAAAGCTGTCTACATGGTTTGTGGCTTACTTTGCTCCAGTTTCTGATCTGTTATATTTCCTTCTTGGTTTGTTCAGCTGTGGGGAATGCAGAACATTCTACCTCCCCACCACATGCTCCCATTGTGTCCTCTGCCACAATATGTGCCAGTAAGAGGACAACATGCCATGAGCTGTTGGGTGTTCTACAGTCTTCTCTGTTCCTGTGCAGCTCTGTGGAGGTGATGGTCATGTATTCAATATGTCAATTTTATGATTGAGATGTAGGGTTGAATTCTAGCCTGTTAATCTGGAGATAGCCATTGAGTAGTTAATGAGGCATTCGTGTGGGCATGGCTTTCTCCTGAGACTTCCTGGAAATCTCATGATACTTCCCTCATGGAGATGAGATGCTATCTCCCCAGTTGTTGGGAGTCAGTCTCAGAGACGATGAGTTATAGACAAGATGGCTGCACCCGGGAAGCTGGAGGAGCCAGAGGAGAAGCCATGTGGCCTTACCCTGATCGAACCAGACCTCTGAAGCTGGAGAAGTCACCTCCCTTTCCTCTTGTATATAAACATTTTCCTTATATCCATATGCATGTCTATGGATTTGTTTTTCTAGTCTACCAGGACTAACACAGATCATTAGCAACATTTTACTTGCAAGTGATATTAATGATATTTTTCAATAATTTCTGAACTGTTTGGTCTCATTTCTTTGGAATGGGTACAAATTTAGATATCTTCCAGTAAGTTGTCCAGTTACATGGTTTTCAAATTTCTTATCACAGATTATTGAGGAATTCCCATGTTTCATTAACTTGTTGGAACAGTTCAATGATTATTCAGTCAATACCCAGAAACCCAGTGGTTAATGCTTTCAGTGCAACTGGGACTTCTTTCTTCATTATCATGGCTTCTTGCTTGTATGCTACCTGATTGTGATAGGTATATAACCTTATGCTAGTTTGTGGATTTTAAGAGTGAATGGGGTGTGGTTTATCCTGTCAATCAGAGCACAAAGTAACACGCACCACGAGGATGCTTCTTCTCCTGGGAAGAGGACTTTTCTCTCTCTTTGCCCGACATTCCTGTTGACATGCCACATGGAGCTTTGCTTCAGCAGCCAGAACCCTGGAGCTGGAGGAACCAATTGCAGACTCATGTCAATGCTGAGATGCGTCCATCACCCCTGCATCCACAACTTTCCACCCATGGACTTGTGGTCTTCCTGCATTCAGCATCATTGTTTTTCAGTTACAGATATAATATGCATATATCCAAGAGCTATGACTATGAAATAAAACAGCCATGAAGCATAGGATATTAAAACAACATTTCACAATTTTGCATGATGCTCTGTATCAGAACTTCTGGCAGGACTCAGTTATGTAGTTTGGCTTCTTTGGGGACTTTGCATGTGGCTCTATTCACTGGAAGCTCACCAGTGGGTGAATGTCCAACTGGTCTAATTCATCTAATTGCTGGTTGATGCTGGCTGTGAGCCTTATTTTTCCTCCACGTGGCTTTTTCTCAGGCAGTCTAGAAGGTATCCTATGAAGCTGCCAAACCATATTCAAACTATGCCAAGGTAGGATCCCTTCTGCCCATTTTAATTATTCAAATACATCCAATTCAGATTTAAAGGGAGGGGAAATGTCCTCTAAATCTTGATGGAGGTAGAAGCATACAGGTATACGAAAAAGATGAATCATTTACAGCTACACATAGAGAAAATCTGCCAGAGCAAATTTTAAATAGCAGGCTGCAATACATTTTTTTCATAAAACTTGAAATAATGCAAATCCAAAATTAGTTTCAAAATTCTTCCATAAATTTACAAACTAAAATCTGGCAGACCAAATAATTGGGAGCTGTATAGATATTGTTGCCATAGGAAGATTACTTGTGCTGGCAAACAGAAAATAGCAACCCTGCTATGTAACTTCAGTTTGAGACAGGCTACTGTTTATTTGAGTCAGAATTTCTATCATGATGTTCATGAAAAAATTTCTCTTTTTAATACTCCTTCTTATAATTTAGGATTTTCTTCTGTCCTTTCACATTTTAATTATATAATGACTCACCATTCTAGCGGTGAAGCATAGACCATCAATGTAATATACAATGAATAAAGCCAAACTACTACTTCATGAGAAAACTTTCATAAGAAAAGAGTTCTCATGAAATTTAAAAGTTCAAATAAGTAAATTAGTAATAATAAAATAATAATAATCTGGATGATGCTAGGGAATTTCCTTTGTTCATTCTTGACAGATTTTTCTTTTCTAAAATCCTGCAGTGATTCTCTATGACTACGGAGTTGAATAATTGTCTCCTTATTAGAGTGTGAGAACATATGTCTTATCAAACTATCACATATTTCAAAAATTCTGATCTAAATGACCATTCTAAAAATACTTTAAAAAAAACACATATACTTATATACAATATAGGGTATTGATATATACTATATAGCATACAATGTATACAACATGATATGTAATACATATATAACAGTAGTGTTTTATGTATCCTATATATCTATCTAATCTAGTTTGTGTAATGGACTAAAAGGGAGGCATGTTGCTTCTTCTCCTCAGTCATTTGCATATATTTGAGCTTGCTTACAAAGTGGGGTAGTTTCACTTTTGGGGATACATGTGTAAATATGCACAACATAAAGCAGTTATCTTTGTCAATGGTCAGAGTCCTAGGCTTTATTTTTTGTGTGTGTGCGTGTGTGTTTGCACCTGTGTGCTTGCTTCTCTACATATAAAAGAAGGAGGGAGGGAGGGAGGGAAAGAGAAAGAAAGAAAGAAGAACGAAAGAAAAGCAGGCAAGCAAGTTCAGATCAGCTCTCATTGTATCCTCTGAGTAGGCTTTCTGTCATGTGTAGGGTTTGGTCCTCAGCAGCAGTTCTTCTCAACCTGTAACCATATCTCTCCCCTCATGGGCAAAGCAGCCTGCCACTCTGGCACCCTGCCTCATGGGCTCAGCATTGCCATCTGTTCTAACTAGTGACTTGGTGCTGTCACCTCAGGGGTCTGGGTCCCTCTGCCACATCAGACAGGGATCTGGCACCTGCCCCACAGTAGGCTCTTCTTGATGTTCATGAGCTATCTCTTGTTCTTGCTTCTGAGGGGCTATTCTTACACGCAGAGGATTGACAAAACTCATCAATCCCCGAGTTAGAGCATCTCTACAGTTTCTTTGCAGTCCCCAGTGGGGTGGGAGATGCAAAATCTTAGGATGGAAGAGTTATACCAAACAATTATACTTGTCCACAGTTACATAAGAGTAATTTGAAGTTTTGAACCACTATTGCTCTGTGAATCAACTTTTTGTAAATATTAACTTTAAGCAAATAGCAATGATATGTACACTCTGAAGAAACATGTTTTCGTTATGTCTTTCAAACTATACAGAGATGAGGAGTGTGGCTCTCATGTGCTTATGTTAATTTCATGACTGAGATGTAGGGGTGGAATCCAGTCTGTTAATCTGGAGATAGCCATTGAGTAGCCAATGAGGTTTCCATGTGGGCATGGTTTTCTCCTGAGACTTTTGGGAAATCTCACGACATGTCCCAAATGGATATGAAACGCTATCTTCCCAGTTGTTGGGAGTTAGTCTCAGACAACATACTATGGACAAGACATGTCTGAAGAGCTGAAGGAGCTGGAGGAGAAGCCACATGACCTTACCCTGATGGAACCAGGTCTCTGAAATTAGAGAAGCCATGTGGAACCCTGCCAGTGCTGAGGTGGTTCTACCACCACTGCATGCTGTTGATGAACCCTGAACCCTGGAAGTGAGGGACCCTGAGAAGACCCCTGCCAGCACTTGCACCCACTGGCCCCTGACTTTGTGAATCAGAAGGAGACTTTAGACTGATATTGGGCATATGGGTTAATATTGGATTTATCGGGCTGAGCCCTGGTGGCGTAGTGGTTGTGCGCGGGACTGCAGCCCACTGGGACGGAGGTTCAATTCCAGCAGTGGGGCTGGGCCTCCTACTCCCACCACCAAGAGCAGTGATGCCAAATATATATATATATATATATATATATATATATATATTGGATTTATGACTTTGAACTGGAATGGGCTGGGATGATTTCTTAATATCCTATTCCTCTTCTATATAAACCATACCCTTATATCCATATGCGTGTCGATGAATTTGTTCCTCTAGTCTACCTGGACTAACACAAGGAGCTGCTCAATAGTTCATAGAAACATTTCATTGCATTGTAATTCCATTTTCCCATGAAGTCTTTGAAGCTCCCTCATACAGACACCTATTCTTATATTTTTCCTAGATTTTTTCCTCCAGTTTTTACAGATTTTTAAACTCAGCATATTTTAAAAAGAAAAGTAGAGTACATAGGGGTACTAATTCAAAAAGATTTAGTATGGTACTAAACACTGTAAAGGCCAATGGTTTTCAATGACAGAAAATAAGGCTTAGGTAGTCAAGCAATATGTTTCTAGGAGACTGCTAGAGGGATACAACTGGCACAGGATATCTGCACTGAAATGGGAGAAGAAAGAAAAAGTGAGATTGAGGTCCATGTACAAGGAAGATATAGGTGAGTGTGAATATGGTATAGTCACAAGCGAAAAGTTTGACATGACTTGGTACAGATTATGAAAAGATAATTAAGAGCAGGGAGCAGATACTGGGGAGTCTTATAAAATATATAAATAGGATTGAACTTTATAGTAACAAAAATGAGAATATTCGAAAATATCATGTAGGAAAATACTTTCAAATCTGCATAATACTGAGATATGTTTAACAGAAGAATTCACAACTGCTGGACAGAACAAAATTGGGGGGATATAGTCTGTGTTAGTCTGGGTAGACTAGAGAAACAAATCCATAGACACACATATGGATATAAGGGTATGGTTTATGTATATAAGGAATAAGACATTAAGAAAGCATCCCAACCCAGTCTAGTACAAAGTCACAAGTCCAACAGTGGCTCACCAGTCTATAATGTCTCCCTTCAACTCATGAAGTCACAGGCCGATGGGTGTGACAGGGCTCCCCCAGCACTGGCAGGGGTCCCCCTCATAGCTCCTTGTTTCCTGGGCTCAGGGTCCGTGGACAGCATCCAGTGGTGGTAGAATCACCTCAGCGCTGGCAGGGGTCTCCAGGTGGCCTCTCCAACTTCAGAGGTCTGGTTTCATCAGGGTAAGGCCATGTGGCTTCTCCTCCAGCTCTTCGGATGGTGCCATCTTGTCTGATCCATAGTTCATTGTCTCTGAGAGTGACACCGAAGAACTGGTGAGATAGCATCTCATCTCCACGAGGGAAATATCATGAGATTTTTGGTCCATCCCTACTTCACAATCATGAAATTAAAATAAGCTCATGGCTGCCACATAGTCTAATTCAGAATGTCCTTTATTAAAAAAGAAGAAAGAATATATGATACAAAAATAGAACTCAAGCTAACATGCATAAAACATAAAACACTGAGTAGAAAAATCAAAATAATTGTGGATTTTATGACTTATTTTTCCATATTCTGTAAAGACACAAAGGCATTACATTCATTTTTAAAATCAGGGATTGGTAAATTAATTTGCTAATAAGCATAGTTACCCATGTGCCTTGCATCCACCCAGAAAAAAAAAACATACTTTAAGAAAATCAATCTATCCAGTTGCTTCTCTTATATTGGACCAGATCAATATTTCCATGATAACTATTCATCCCTAAATTCACATTAATGATTTAGTGAATGCATAGCAACTGAGAAACTTTTGACAAAGAAAATTTCTGATCCAATGGACTGCACTTGAAGCTTGAGCAAATATTTAAGAAAGATATATTACCAAATTTTTCCAAACTTTGAGAATATGTATGAGAGATTAACATTTAAAATTACAGTGCAAAAGAAGTGTAACCTGTACACCAAAACTTTGACAATACAAGACAAATTAACAAAGGTATACCCAAAGAAATTTTTTAAAAATCTAATTTTGGAGAAGCCATCATTGTTTGTATAGAAAATAGATATTGTGGGTATCTACTCAGGCATTAGTTTTAATGTGTGACATCATATGTCCGACAAGGTGCAATGGCTCCCTGGGGTTTTCTTGACTGTGATCTATATGAAAAGAGATGGCCTCCTAGGGGGTCTCTGGGAGAGTTTGAATCAACAAGTTTCTTTTACTAGTCAATACAAACTGCTTGTGATACTGCTTCTGCAAAAAACATTCAAAGTCCTCATGATTAATTTTAAAATCTTTAAAATCAACTTTTTAAAAGACATTTTTACATAATGTCAAACAACTTTGATATCAACACTTTTAAATATACTTCAAGTAGAATCAAAATATAAAATAACTAGAAATGCAATATAGCAAAAACATGTGGCTGATCAAGAAGTAATATAAATAATATGTAAAGCATATAAAATAGTAATACATGTCTATGGTCATACCACCCCAAATGCGCCCAATCTCATCTGATCTCAGAAGCTAAGTGGGGTTGGGCCTGGTTAGCACTTGGATGGAAAACAGTAGTCAATCATAAAAACCCTCAAGAATTGGACAGAGAATAGATAAGCAATAACCTTGACTAATGTGTTCACAAAAAGAATAAGAAAAGATAATAAATACCTGCTAGATTAAAAAACAAACACAGAAGCTAACAAACAAAAAACCTACCTATAAAAAAAACCTACAAAAAAAAACTAAGTAGAATACACCCTTCACTGCTTTACTGTTACAAACTAAATCAGTGCCATCAATTTGGTTCACTCTCATTAGAGGTTCTTAGAGCCATCAAGTTTGTGCAGTTGACTGCTGACCCACATGGGTGGTCCGAACCCACAATTGAGCCTAGAAATCTGCTTCCATGAAACTTACAGTCCAGACAAAATCCCATAAAGGATTTCTATGATATTCATCAAAACAAAAACCAAACCCTTTGTTGTCAAGCTGATTCCCACTCAGAGTGACCTCATACAGGGTTCCTGCCACTGGAATTTGCCACAAAAGCAGATCATTTCTTCTTTCTCCCGAGGAACGACAGGTGAATTCACACCACCGACCTTCCAGTCAGGAGTCCAACCGTCAGTCAACAGTTCAAACCTCAGTGACGTACCACTGCACAACTGCCACCACCCTTGAAAGAAACAACAGTAAGATTTTTGTTAAGAAAAAAACAATATTCTTGGGCAGATGGTGATCACATAGAGGATTTCTGAAGTTAGGAACAAGAGAACACTGCATGGTTTAAATCAGGAAAAGGGCTTCTGCCACTCTGCATGCTAATTTGATGCTCAGTAAATGAACTGGGAAGGTGATGAAGAAAGATGAGGTGTCACGTTTGAATATGGATGAATTGTTTGCCGAGAGCAGTTCCTGACGGACTTGCAGCAGTGACTGAAGAAAATAAAAGACCACAGACTAAAGTATGGGTTTCAATTCAATATAAAGAAAACCAAAATCCTCAAAACAGAACCAATAGAGAACATCATGATCAGTGGAGAAAAGAATGATGGTGGCAAAAATTTAACTTTTTGTGACCACACGGCCAATGCTGAGGAAGTACCAGTCAAGAAAACCAATAACATAATGGTTTGGGAAAATCTGCCTCATTGCACTTTTTTTTTCTCATCGGACTTTTTAAAGTCCGAAAGCAAATATATGTCATTTAGAGAGTTAAGATATACCTGACCCAAGTAATAGTACTTTTCAAAGACATCATATGGCTATGGAAATTGGACGGTGCCTAAGGAAGATGACAAAAATTTTAATTAAAGCTTTAGGAAAGTAACATGAATGGCCAGGAGAACCAACAAATGTGTCCTTGTGGAAATGATTTTATAATTCTCTTTAATACAATTGAATTATTGAAATTAATGAAATGTGAAATATATGCTAATAGAACTCTTAAAGTCTCTCTTAAGAAAAAAAAAAAAAGGACATGAGTCAGATAGAAGCCAACAATGTGGTTGGGCTGAGAGACCAGCAAGAGTCCTGAGTGTGAGTACAAGTGTACAAAAGGCTCTCCTATTTGAGTAATTGTATCCGGAACATTTGATGCACATTAACTTCCATAATAAACCCTATAGTGTTCATATTGGGTTGGAGTTCTGTATGGCTGTTCTAATGTGTTCATGTTCTAACCCAGCAAACAGGCTAGAGTGTGCTGTGTGAGGGACCATTTGCCTCACACCTGGGATTAATATAGGAGAGTGGAAGAATACTTGATGTGAATCTCAAAAGAATTAGTATTGGGAAGCTGACCGAGATGATAGTGTTGCACCTACTTTTCTAGATGGAGGCATTAAAGTGTTATTCTAATCTCATTCGTGTTTTGTAAGTAGATCAATCCATAACAAATACTTTGATACATCCATGGACACCCACAAGGGAGCTTCAAAGTTCATGAAAAATCGAATTGAAAGATACTAGAATGTTTCACTGTTGAGGCCTTTTGTGTGAACATTCATTTCTATGTGTGTGAGAAAGAGAAGGTTGAAGACAATGCCCAGGCTGTGGGGTTGATGCTGACGTAGAGTGATCCTTTAAGATGAATTAGAACTGCCTCATAGGGTTTCCCAAGGCCGTCTATTTTTAAAGGCATGAATTGCTACATCTTGCACCATCTAGATAGGCAGTGGGTCTCAGCTGCTCAGTGATTGATGAGTGACAAACCCTTGTCCCAATTGTGTTACAGTCATTCTCATGTTGCTTCTTGATGGGAGGATTTCACCACTGTATGTCAACTCATGGAGACACGATTTGCAGCAGAGAACAACATGTCATGGTCCTTCTCCACCCTCTCCATCATTTCAACACTTGAGTCTAGTGTTGCTGTGTCAGTTCTTCCCACTAAGGGGTTTCTTCTCTTTGTGCCCACCATCTCCCAAGGATGATATCATTTTCCAGGCTCTGATTCCCCTTGATAATGTGTCCGAAATTTTAAAATGAAGTCTTATCAGCCTTCCTTCCAAGGAGGTGCTGGTTTCCTTCTTTGAAGAGAGATTTGTTCATTCTTCCACACCATTCAAAAGTACTAATATTCAAATGCATCGATTCTTCTGTCTTCCTCATTCACTGTGCAGCAGACACATGCATGAGTTGACTGAGAATACGACTGAGACCAGAAACCTCATGTCCTTAAGATGATATCTTTGCTTTCAAATACTACAAAAAGATATTTTGTGTCAACTTTGGCCAAAATAATATTTTTTTCTTTTGTTTCTTTTTTTAGTAAAATATCATTTTACTAAGCTTACAACTCTTATAATAATTCGTACATCAGTTGTACCAAGCATATTTTTAAACATGTTGCCATCACTATTTTCTAAATATTTGTTTTCCGTTTGAGCCCTGAGTATCAGCTTCTTTTTTGTTCCTCCTTCTACCCTCGTGACCTGTGACAGTCACTGATCTGTGTCAATTTCAGCACTAAGAGTGTAGGAGTGGAGTCTAGCCTGTCAATCTGGAGATAGCCAATGAGGCCGCTGTATAGGAATCACTTTCTCCTGAGAATTATGAGAAGTCTCGCGAGATTTCCCAATGAGAGGTTAGAGACTTAGCTCTGTTTCTCGGAGATGCGCTACTGATAAGACAAGATGGCAACATACTAGGAACTGGAAGAGCCAGAGAAGAAGCCACATGGGCTTACCCTGATGGGCTCTGAACCCTAAAAACAAGGAGCTATGAGGAGACCTCTGCCAGCACTGTGATGCATCTACTGCCCCTGGATACACGAGACTTTGCATTCACTCACCAGTTATTGTCCTGGTGTCATTGCATGTACTTCATGAGTCTAAAGAGGACCAAAGGATTGGTATCTCAGACATATGGGCTAATGTTGGGCTTATGGACTTGGACTGAACTGGGTTGGGATGCTTTCTCAGTGTTCCAATCCTCTTGTATGTAAACTTCTCCCTTAAATCCAGATGCTTGTTTATGAATTTTTTTCTCTAGTCTAACCAGACTAGCACATGATCTTTTGATTGATTATAAGTGATCATTATTTTCATATCCTACATCGACCACTGTCTCCCTTCTCCCAGGGTCTCTGTCGTTAATGTTTGTCCATCTGGCTGCTGAGGGGGTGGGGGTGGTGTGTGGTTATGAGTTGATTCTTGCCATCACTGCCCCCTTCCTTCCCTCATCATTGTTATTTGTGAATTGAATTTAAATAAAATTCTTCACAATAATTTCTGTACTTAATATGGTGTTTTGAGCTAGCCCAAGTAATAAGATATGGGTTTTTTGTGTGTGTTGAGGTGCAATCAATACTGAAAATTATATTCTCTGTTTTAAATCAGTAAGCAATTTGAGTATTCTTTGCCTTCAGCAAGCAAGATTGCATCATATGCCTATTGCTCTCAGTAGGCTTATCTCTATAGTCTTTTTTTCTATTTTTGTCCATTTCTGATAAAAGGCTAATGCTACTTATTTTAGGGCTGCTGTATGCATTTTAAAGCTATCTTACCTGAAAATAAAAGGCTTTATTTGTTTTACAATAAACTATCTTTGGATCTTAGTTGCATACTCTTGTATACAAATTCAAACACCACTTAATTATTTCTAAGCGTGATCTTTTTATTACATTGGTCACATCTGTATTTGAAGATGCATCTCCCTTAAAACCAATTATCTTCATAAATCTCTACTAAATTCTGTACTGATATGTATTAGCACTCTTGTAGTAGAGTATATACTAAAGGCACTATTGTATGTCACATGTTTTAGCTATACATTTCAAAGGTGAAACATATTCACTATTTAATCAAAAAACAATGTACATAAAAATCCACTCATGGATAGAAAATAAATATTTAAAAAGATATTTTATCTTAATTAATAGCTTACTCAATTTACAAGCTAATTTTGTCTTAAATCTTGCAAATTAACATCATTTTATATTACAAGGAAAATACACTGCTTCATTGTTTTCAATGCTGGAGAGGCTATTTGGAAGCAAATATGCATATTGAAAAGCTTTCCTAAATCACCTTTATGCACTTCATTATTAGAGAAATGTGAAATACAGCTTTTCTCAGAAATATTTTTTTCAGTGTTTGCCTTTTTATACCAGTAAACCTTTTTCCTCAGAAAGAATTTCATTGCTTCTTCTAATACAAATAATAAAGTGGGAGGTAAAATGTTAAGGAGAAGAGATCTAAGTCATTGTAAAATAGAGGGCATACAAACCAAGAAAATCATCTAGGTTTGACTCAGTGTTTTATACATTATTGCCGTTCACACAAATTTAATAGAGAACAGATACAAGACAAGAAAAATAAATACAATCTTTTATATAAAAAAGAAAAAGAAATGCTGTTAGGAACAATTAGTCGTTTGCAGTCTCTTTCAAACAGATGTCCGTAAGGGAGATGGAGAATTATCAGTGACTTTTCAGTATACTGTGAACATCTGCTCAACGTACTCACTGGCTGTTTTGCTAGGTGCCATGAAGTCAGTTCAACCCGCAGAGACCCTGAATACAACAGAAGAGAACACTGATGCTATCTGTGCCGTCCTCCAAACGGCTCCTAGGCCTGCGCTTACAGTTGCAGCCACTGTCAACAAATCTCATCAAGAGCATTCTTCTGTTCACAACTCCTCTATTTTAGCAACTAGGATGCCCCTCCTGAGAGCGGTCTCTTCTGACAAGATGTACAAAATATGTAAAAGGAAGTTTTGCCATCCTTGCCCCCAAGGAGCACGGTGGACATTTTTCTTCTATGGGAAATCAGTTGGTCCTTTTAGCAGTCCTTAGTAACTTTCCATATTTTTCTCCAGCACCTCAATTCAGATACATTCATTCCTCTCCAGTTTTCCTTATGCTGCTCCAACTTTCTCAAGAATATGAGACAATGGAAGATGCCATGGCTTGGTTCAGGCATAACTTAGTCATCAAAGTAACACATTCTTGCTTTTTCAATAAACTGAAGGGGTCTTATATAGAAGAGTTACCCAATGCCATGTATCTTCTTATCTCTTGAATGCTACTTCCATGAGCATTGATTGGGAAGACAAGCAAGAAAAATCCTTGAAAATTTTAACTCCGCCATTTGTAGTGGCATTATGTGTTGGTCTAGTTGGGAGGATTTTAGTTCTCTTCATATTAGTTATATAAACTGTTATATATAAACTGTTGCTAATTATATAAACTGTTGCCAAGCTGAGACTTAAGGCTAAAGGGGTGGAGTTTAGCCTGTCAATCAGGTTATAGCTTAATAGTCTCATTTGGAGGCAGTGAGCAGATAGATAGCTTGCTGGTGATGGGAGACACCCACATTCCCTATGAGACATTCCTGCAGACAAGACACATGGAGCTTTGCTAGAGCCCTGCAGATAAAGGAACCAGGTAGATACTCCCAGTAACACTGAGATGCTTATAACGCCACCGCATCTACAAGCCTTTCCACCCACTGGCCTGTTATCTTCTTGAATTCAGTGCCATGTGTTTTGTGAGTCTGAAGAGGACTTTATAGATTGATATTGGACATATGGACTGATATCAGACTTATGGACTTGAACTGGACTCAGCTGGGATGTTTTCTTAATGTACAATTACTCTTTACTTAAAGCTCTTTATTACACACATATGAATGTCTACCTGAATTTGTTTCTCTATTCAACCCGAACCAACACAAATCCATACTGAATTCTATGATACTTGATCTTCAAGTGTTTCACATCTTCCTTTCTTTCCTTTGAATATCACAAATTGTTATTAAAACTTCATCTGATTTGGATAACACACTCTTATTTATTTAATCCAGTTTCTCTAACTGTTTTCTCAGTGCACAGATTAGAAAAATATTTTGAGAGAATAAAGCCATATCACAAGTATTTGCTTATCCTAAATGCACTATACTCTTGTTGTAGTTGCACAGCTGCATTTTGATCTATTATACAATTTCCACATTCATAGTTTTTTATGAGACAAAAAGTCAAATGTCATTGTATTGTCAATAAAACACAAGTCAACATCTCTCTTTTTTGGTGAAGATAAATATGACATCAGCAATTATATCCCCTATTTCATCTACTCCTCTGAATCCAGCCTGAGCCTATGGCAGTTCCCCATCAATGAAACCCTTCTCTGGTGCTTCAGTAAAGTATTACTTGAATATGATATCAATGATAATGTTTTATAGTTTGAGAAGTCTGTTGGTTCACTTTTTTTTGCAATAGATACAAATATGAATATCTTCCCATAAATGGGCCAAATAGCTGTCTTCCAAATTTCCTAACATGGAGTAGTAAGTGTTTCCAGTGCTTCATTCACTGTTGAAACATTTCACTTGGGGTTCCATCAATTCTTGGAACCTTTCCTTTTTTTTTTTTTTTGCTAATTCATTCAGTGTATCTTGATCATGTTCCTTGATCATCAATAATTCTTATTCATATGCTGTATGTTGAGATGGCTGAATGCCAAATACTTCTTTTTGGTTGGTGACTCCCTGTATTTGTCTCCACCCCCCCTTTTTTGAGGTTTCCTGCATGATTCATTATTTTGCCCATGTTGGAAATTGAGTCTTAAAAATTTTTCTTCATTGTTTCTGTTTAAGTTAAGCTGAGAATATTCTTATATTTTGGTGTCCAATTCTGGATCTTGGCACATTTCATTATAATATTTTACTTTGGGTTTTTTTTAGCTGTTCTTTGAAATTGTCTATTCAGATCTTTGAATTCACCATTTTATCCATTTGATTTAGATTCTGTATGGTCAAGAGCAAGTTTATCTTTTCCTATTTGCAGATGATATTATATCCTGAGAATCCTAAGGGGTTCACAAAATGATAGGGAAAACAATAAAGTTTAGTAGAGTAGCAGGATACAAGATTTGATAAGTAGAAATCAATTGAAATTATGTACACTAGTGATGAGAGTACAGAAAATGATATCAGGGTATCATTATCATTTATAATAGCCATACAAAAACTGAAGCACCTAAGAATAAGCCTAACAACAACAATACAAAAAGATTTTTTCAAAGAGCACTGCAGAGCATTACTACGAAAGAGATCTACACATATCGAAGAACATACCACATTTGTGGACCAGAAAACTCATCATAGTGAAAATGTCAATACTACGTAAAGCTCTTTACAAATTCATTGCAGTCCCTATCCAAATTCCAGAATAATTTTCCAAAGAAAAGGGGGAAAAAACCTGATTACCAACTTGGAATCAAATTGGAAAGGGAAGAAACCCAGGAATGAAACAAGCTGTATATCTCACTCCAGGAACCCAAACAAATTAAAGGTGAATTAAATACTTCTGTGTAAAACCCTAATCTGTAAAGATCATCAATGAGAAAATGTGGAAAATTTAGCACCCCAAGTGCAGGAGATACATTGCCTAGAAGAAATAAAAAAGGAAACACGTTCTATGAATATAGCATAGTTGAATGGGATCTATTTCAAATAAAACACTTCTGTACAACAAAAGACTTTATTAAAAGATTGAAATGGGTGCTGAGCCCCGGGGGCATAAGTAGTTGAGTGCGGGACTGCGACCCGCGGTCTTGGCAGTTCAAATCCAGCGACTGCTCTCAGGAGCAGCACTGGGTGGGTAGCACCCAAGATCACCAGAGGCAGTGATGCCCCCCCCCCAAAAAAAATGAGAGTTCACAGATTGATAAAATATATTTGGTAACAATATAAAAGACAAAGATCTCATTACTAATATCTAAATAATTTTATAAACTTATGAATACAAAAATAAAAAATAATAATCTTCAGAGAAGTAGGTGTGTTAGGGTTATCTAGAGAAACAAAACCAGGATACTAATAATTATATACATAAATTATATAGGTAGAAAGATATCTAACAAAGAAATAAACAGTTAATCTATAAATCAGTATGAATGGCTCAGTGTAACTCACTTCTGCAAGACAGCTAACACACTAGCAATCCTTTGAGTCTTGAGAACCACCAGGTAATCCTCTGTAGAGCAATTCAGGCTATCCGGTGACAGGCAGCAAACAGCAAGTCAAGTCACATTCATCCAAATGACAGGCTCCAACAGTCACCGGCTGAAGAGATGTATATTCCAGTAGTATGACAAAGCAAGACTTCAAGAACCTCAATTTACAGTGACACAGTCCACAGATTGGGTGTCCCATGGGTAGTGTAACTTGCAAATCAAACCACAAAACAAGCAAAACAGCTGGTGGCACACTCATCTGAAGATTCAAGAGAAAGAGAGAGAAAGCCTAGACTTGCGGAGTCATTTATATCTCCTCACTTCAATTAATCTCACGTGTGCCCATTGGCCATGTTGGCACAAAAAAACTATTTTTATCTTCATTGGCCATGTTGGCACAACAAACCTACATATCAGAGTTGGCTAAAGTTCTGAACTAACAATTCATGAAGGATGGCACTTGAATGACTAATCCGGAAAGTGTAATGGCTAATCATTAGCAATCCAGGTAATGTAAGTCAAAACAACAATGAGATATCTACCACTTAATGTCCATTACTTTAGCCCAATAAAAAAATAAAAACAAAAACTGAGGACAACAAATGTTGGAAAGGGTGTGAGATAGGAACTCTGATCCATTGTTGATATGTACAGCAACTGTGGAAGACATTATGGCGATACCTAAAAGAGATGGAAACTCAAATAACATATGACCAAGAAATACCATTGAAACACAGTTCACAATAGCAAGAATTTGAAACATCCTTAATGCCCATCAATAGAAGAGTGGATTTAGAAATGGCCTGATACATACACACAAAGGAATACTATGCATTTCTCAAAAAAGAATGGTGAAACCATGAAACACCTCAGTTTGGAGGGACCTGAAGACATGTTGAGTGAAGTAAATCAAGCATAAAAGGACAAATACTGTTTGAATTAAGGACAACATGATGAATACTGTTTGAGTCTACAGTAGTAATAAGCAGCAGAAAGAGCACACACTCAAGCTTGTAGGGTATCCAATCTTTTGACTAGGACCAGAGAGCCTGGTAAAGAGCTGGACCAGTGCCAAGGAACCACACAGCATCTGCTGCAGGTTAGTACATAGCAGGTCATTTGATCAGAGGGCATCTCACAACAGCTGCGATCAAAACGGTTGGATGGGGATGCAGTCGGTTGAGTGGTCGTCATGGGGACCTGTGATGAGATGCCCCAGAGAGGAAGGCAGCCCTGCCTGAGGGATGAGGCTTACTGATGGGAGCTGCAGAGCAGGAGAGGGTAGAAGGAATGGTTACAAATGGTGCATGTCTGTTGAGGGGAGGGTCGAGGGCTGGCTTCCAAGTGTATGCAGGGAGACTAAAGATACTCCTGGGATCATTAGGTGGGGAAGATCATTAGTGGAGCACAAAAGGAGGTCAGGATTGACCTAGGGTATGGAGGGATAACTCAAAAACCAAGACTGGGAAACTGAGACACAGAATTATGACCTTTAGGATGGACATCATGCCCCAGAGGCAGTGTTGGTTAGACCCCTAATAGGAATTCCACTGGATGAACTGGATTATATCCCAGACACACTTTTACTTGAGGATTTAAGCTGGAAAACACATGAAGTCTGAGGAAGCAGAAGCAAGATGCACCAAGAGCAGTGTACTGTTGGGTTGGTGAACAAACAAGGTCTTGGTATATCAACACATAGCATGTTGTGTGAAGACAAATGTTTTCTGGGCAACCCTGTCAGTCATTTGGTTATATTCCTCTGAAGCTCATTTACATTAGTGTATCTCAGAGGTGGGTCACCACTGCAACTCACCTTCTTGGAGCGGTGTTGTTAATGGTATTATTATTTTTGGATAAACAAAAGCCACGGATGTTGAGCCTACAGGGAAAGAAAATATAACAAGGGTTTGGGTAAAGAGGGATATAGAGGTGTGGGGGAACAAAAGGGAGACATTTTCAAGAACTCCAGGAAAGGAGAGTATGATTTAGAAGACATATATGATTATGGGGGGAATGTACAATTGGGTTCCAAATTCCAGCAAAGTAATTGTGTAAAACATATAAATAAAATAAAGTCACAGATTCAGTATTGAGCATTGCACACACTAAATCTTAACCCAACTTAAGAAAAATAAGTTCTTATATTATGGCCCTGTTTGATATTCCCTCCATGAAATGATCATAGAACTGGCCATCAATTGGAATAGTGTTTGGGGTCTTAAAGGTGTGTATTCAAATAAGCAGCCCTATAAACAAAGAGTCAACTAAATCCACACCAAACAAGCACACCTGCTTGTGCGATCCAAAGATGAAACTTACAAAACTGATATATGGTGAGGAGAAAAGCATTGGAGAAAAAACCATGAATACCCAATTTGTGGAAGGTTTTAGGGGATGGTGAGAGCCAAAAACCCATTGGCAGAGCAGACCAAGTCACTGGCAGATCTGCTCTAGTCATATGTAGGAAAGAGTCTCTATCACTACCAGGCAGAGATCGTGGTATTTTGGATTATGGTGGATTGACCGTGACACTTGGCCAGGTGACCACCCTATAGATTTATCTTGAACCTGTTTTCAGTCTAAATATTTCTTACTGGTTCCATGACAGAAATTTCTTCCCTGGCTTTTTTATTATTGGTGGCGGTCTTTTCCTTCTTACACTCTATTAGTAATTTGCCTGTATACTATTATGTTTTTACCCTTACTACCTTAGCATGATTTTATTTTTTTATTGTTTTCTGTTAGGTCAACCAGCTCTGAAGCTAATAATGGATACAAGGAAACACAGGGGTGAGGGGCTATAGGGAGGGAATGAGGAGTTCAGAAGGAACTAATGAAGAAAAGGAGGGGTAGGGAGCACCAGAACAGATTGTGATAGCATAAATTATCTTAAAGGGGATCTAACTATGCTGTGTGTTATAATGTGGGTGTGTGCTCTAAATAATGATGTGTGGGTGATTATGTACTTCTCTGTGATAAATGTCTGAATGATTAAACAATGGAAATATAGTATATGTAAACTACTTGTCAATTAAACTACAAGAGGAAAAAAAAGAGCAAGATGTTAGTCCAGGTAGACTAGAGAAACAAATTCATAAACACCCATACGTATATAAGGAAGAGGTTTACATACAAGAGGAATGGATCATTGAGAAACCATGCCAGCCCAGTCCAGTCCAATTTCATAAGTCTGATACTAGTCCATACGTCCAATACCATTCCAGAAGTCCTCTTCAGACTCACAAAACACATGCAATGATGCCAGGACAATTCCAGGCCAGTGGGTGCAGAGTCTTGTGTATCCAGTGGTGGTAGAAGCATCTCAGCGTTGGTAGGAGACTCCATGTGGTTTTTCTGGCTTCATAGGTCTGGTTCCCTCAGAGTAGGCCTATGTGGCTTTTCCTCCAGGATGCCTCACAGGGAATCAACTATGTGTGTCTTGGCAGTAGAGCATCTCCAAGAGCCTGAGCCTTGAATCTCTCAACTCTAAGGGGAAAATTTCACAAGATTTCCCAGAATTCTCCAGAGAAAAGCCATGCTTACACAGAGGTCTCATTAGCTATCTCCAGATTGACAGGCTAGACTCACCGCTACACTCTCAATTATAAAATTGACACAAGAGTACATGAGTGTCACAAACAACTTTCAGAATCTCTTCTGATACCTACTATGATCTTTTCTTTTATTCTTGACATTATGTGACCATTCATGCTCTTCATGAATGATATTCTCAATGTCCTCCCACAGTTCGTTAGGTCTTCTCTCTACTTTATGTTTAGTGTGTCAAATTTATTTTTCAGATGTTCGTGAAATTCAGAAGATCATATTTTGGGTGTAATGCATTTGTTCTAATTTTCTTCAGCTTTATCCTGAAATTACATATGTCTCCATCTTCTCTTCCCACAGATGTAATCAATTTTACTTCTATGTCTTCCATCTGGGGAAGTCCAAGGTTTTCTGATTCAAAAATGACCAATACCATAGCTCACTCTTGCCCAAGACTGATCCTTATGATCTGTGGTAGGAAATCCCCAGCAGCTTCTCAGGAGAAAGACTGAGCTAGCTACTCCTGTAAATAACTGTAGATTCAGAAATCCACTAAGGTTTTAGTATGAGTCAGCATTGACTCTCCAGTGGTGAGTTTTGGATTGCCTAAGATATTGGTCAACAAAATACAGGTCATGAGCCATATGCAGCTTTTTTTATTACATGTACTTGTGGTTCTGAGGTAAAATTAGAAAACTTTAAATAATACTCTTCAGATAGTGGTGATATCAATTGTTTATAAAAAGACATCTATGTGTCTTGCATAATTCTTACATTATTGTGGGGGACCTGATAAGCAGTTTGTGGCAGTCATGTGCTTATGCTAATTTTATGACTGAAATGTAGGGGTGGAGTCAATCCTGTTAATCTGGAGATAGCCATTGAGTAGCCAATGAGGCCTCTATGTGGGCATGACATTCTCCTGAGACTTCTGGAAAATCTCACGATATTTCCCTCATGAAATGAGAAGCTATCTTCTCCAGTTGTTGGGAGCTAGTCTTAGAGAAGATGAATCATGGACAAGACAAGATGGCAGTGTCTGAGAAGCTGGAGGAGCTGGCCGCGAGACCACACAGCTTTGCCCTGATGGAGCCAAACCTTTGAAGCTGGGGCACCCACATGGAGACCTCTACCAGCAATGAGTTGCTTCTGCTGTTGATGGATCCTGATCCCTGGAAGTGAGGAGTCATGTAGAGACCCCTGCCAGTGCCAGGATTCTGCACCCACTGACCCGTGACTTCGTGAGTTGGAAGGAGACTTTATAGACTTATTTCTCGCATATGGGTTAATATCGGACTTATGACTTTGAACGGGACTGGGCTCAATGTCCTTTTCCTCTTGTGTATAAACCTTTTCCTTATATCTATATGCGTGTCTATGAAATGTGTTCCTCTAGCCTACCCGGACTAAAACACAGTTCCATTTCTAAAGTTGGCTGATCCTCTACCTCAAACATACATATAAACTGAGGACATAAGACGAAAACACATGATGTTTGAAGAAGCAGTAGATAGCTATACCAGGATTATTGAACTTTGAGTAGGTGGACACACCTTTGCTTGGTACATCAATGCCCTATATGTTGTATTAAAATATATAATCTGACAAATCTGTTATTGAAATTGTCAGCTAATATCTGACAATACAGTTAATATGACTTTCTACCATAAATCAACAGGGAGGTCTTTAAAAGGAGCCAAAAGCAGACTAACAAGGGAAAAAAACATACATCCAGGAATGACTTTGGGGCTCACACTAACTCCTAGCTTCAATTCAAAAACAACTCATTCTTAGATCATTGCCCTGCTTGATGCTTGCCCTCAGGAAGGGAACTCAGAATATATGGATACTGTAACCAAGTATGGAGAAAAGTTAGATGGTGCTTGACTATTAGATTAAATACTATATGGAATCTTAAGGCTAGTTTCCAAACAAGCAGTCATCTAAGTGCGACGTCAACTAAGCTGTAATTCAAATAGCACACCAACACCCGTAATCTAGGGGCTATAACATTTATATTCCAACTCCGAAGGAGGAGATAGAATCAGAGCTTAAATTGTGAGATGATGGGGTGAAGAATGTTGCAGTGGAGGTTCCAAATCCATTTACACCATCTACAATTGGAATAAGTCTCTGGTAATTTTCCTCTAATAATTGGGGCTGGGCAATAACATAGTTATCATGCAGAAATTATTAGAGACAACTATAGGGGAGTAAAATGATAAATCTGATGTATTTCCTCCACCCCCACCTCCCATTGATGCATATTGAACCCAAATGAGCATTTGCTATGTTTTTTGCTGTTTTTCATATTGGTGTTTATCTCAGATGAATTTTGTCATTGTGGAACTCCTCCTGAATTTTTTTTAATTCTAATTTTGTTGTTGTTCTTTCCTCTTGAATTATGGTTATATGGCTTTCTGATTTTCAGGATACAAAACCCAGAACTGATGCCTCTACAGAGACAGCAAGTAAAATAAGTGTTTCTGGGAATGATGGTGCAGGAGTTAGGGAGAAAGGGGAGCTGATACCAAGGAGTTCAAGAAGGAAGGGGAGGTTTTTAAACTGATTTTGATGCAACTGTACAATACTACTTGATGTGATTGAATTATGGAATGATATGATATATGTATTAGTTTCTCCAAAAAATGGTTTTGGAAAAAAAGTTTATTGACCACTGTTCTAAGTTATTGACCTTTATGTGTTCCATTGCAGTTTCACTATTTTTCCTTTTCCTAGATTCATACTTAGTACATTGTAAGCTCCAGTCATTAGGCGATATTTGCAGCTGTTTCTCCTTCCTTTGAGTTGAGCCCTGTCAGAAAATGAAGATCTAGAAAGCTACCTTCCCATAGACTTTACCCAGCTCATGTCAGATAAATCAGCTCCTGTCCTCTCCGGGATACCAGCTCAATCTCAGTCCCACTTTGAGTGTCTTCTGGCCAACGGGCCCATTTTTTGGCATGATTTTTGGCATGATTTCCAACAATATTCTGCGTTCATTCATTAAGCCTTCAGTGTCTGACAATGTTCCAATTATACAGATATATGCTTTTCAGTGGTTCTTTCCCCCGAAATAGTAGGTTAAGTCTTCTTTGTTTTCTCTTCATTATCTGGAAATTCCATAAAGGATTATCTTTGGCTATCTATGCTGATATTTGATATATCAGGAAAATAGAATCCAGCATCACAGAAATACATACAACAGCACAGTAAAAGAAACTGAAAGAAAAGTGAGTGAGGTAACTATAAACCTTAAATGGCAAAGGTTTAATGGTTAACTTAAGAAAGAGCAAATATTTCTAAATCTTAGGTAAAGTAATATTGCAAAGATAGATTTGTTACTTTAACTAAAATCTGAAACAAACAAGAAGTACTTATTTTTATAAGTCATCATGACCAAAGCAAATAATGAAGACAATCTGTTTACATAAGCCTATACAAGCACAATTACATATTTGCCAAAGCCATGCTTCTTTTAAGTAGAGTTAAACATGAAAGAGTATTAAAAAAACACTTAAGTAGCATAAAGAGATAAATTGAGAAATCAAATCACTAGTCTTCATAAATTATTCAGATTTCTTCAAATGACAATTCAGCCTGGTTCAGTATCTGATTTTTTTTTTTGTTGGTCCCCTACATGTCACTGTTGTTTAAAGGGGTTATTGGAGTGTCTACAGGAGACTAATCTCTTCAGATAATCTTTTTCAGGTCAACAGCTGCTCAGGCAATCTAAACAGCTGTGAAAACCATGCACAATTGTCATCAAACTGGGGTAATGAGCATTTAGAGAAATGCTCTCGAGAGGGACCAGCTGTGTCTTTGGGTGTCACAAGTTTCACACATTTTCTAATATCTCTTCATCACCATTTTTATATCTTGATTTCATTTTAATATTATCTTTACTCAAAATTCTCTTGAATGATACATGTAGTAAAAATGTCTTGCCTCCGAATTACAGAGATCATTCCAAATGTTCTTATATTCCCCACTTCTCAATGATAAGGTCCCTAAATAGTGTAAGTGTGATAGTAATTTCAGTGCAAAATGCTGAACAGAAGTTTGTTCCATGCTGTAACTATCGGTCCCTTTTACAGGTCCACAAAACATATTTTCCTTCAATTGTTTATTTGTAATGTCTTTCTGATCTGGAATGCACCTATTCTCATGTGTACTTTCCCATTTATATAGCACTTGCTTCATTTTTGTGGTAATTGTTTCTTGTAGATGACGTAATACCAGATTAGCTCAAAGGATTTCAAAATTAATGATATCCTCAATGTCCAAATCTTTCAAGATTCTGTTCTGCTTCATTCCCCATGCCTACTCCTTCCTGAAGTGTGTTCCTTCCTGTTTCTGGGTTCTGTAATTCAATGCAATGTCCCACAGAAACCCAGGAAAAGTTGAGGAAATGTCTCATATGGTTATGGATCGGTTCAATCCAAATCCAAAAGCCAGAGAAGAGTCAAATGCAAGGTCTTGTGGTAGAAACCAGAAATATCCAAAACTCACAGATATTTTCTTATTTTGACCAAAGCATCATCGGGAAGTAGACTTTCCTTTGGTATGTGTTAAACAATGTGTGTTAGAACCATATAACTTTATCATTATATGTCCATGGAATCAATGGATTTGGTTTGATTCACACCATCTACTAAGGTCAAATTTTCTCTCAATCTACTTAAGTCCTTTAGTAGAGAATATCCACCAAAATTGGACTATGGTTAGAAGCCTATATTCTAGACTTAGACCACATCACACATGGGATTATGACTAGAAGGATCATATCAAATGACTGCAACTCAATTTTAAACTAAATTTTAAAGAAATTTCTCTTAACCTCATGTTGTTTTATGATTTCCATCCTCAGCCCATTGGAACATTAGCTTTCATCATCATCTTGCTCTAGTATAAACCAAATGAGTAACAACACTAAATTTTGTATTAGGCAGACATTCTTTTTAAAAAAATCATGTTATTGGGGACTTCTATAGCTCTTATCACAATCCATACATTCATCCATTGTCTCAAGCATATTTGTACACATTGTTTTCAAGGCAAGTTCTTTCTACTTGAGCCCTTTCTTCCAGCTCATTTTCCCCCTTCCTCTCTCTCCCTTGTCCTGTAATCATGAATCCTTGATGATTTAAAAATTATTGTTATTTTTTCATGTCATGCAATTTCTGATGTCTCCCTTTATCCCCTGTCTGTTGTACAACCCACTGGTAGGGGGTTTTGATAGGCCATTGTGATCAGTTCTCCCTTACGCCCCCAACCGTCCCCTAACTTCCTGGTATGGCTACTCTCAATACTGGTTCTGAGGAGTGTTTCTATCCTGGATTCCATGTGTTTCCAGGTCTTATCTGTACCCATGTAAATATTCTCGTCTGTCAGATTTGTCAGGTCTCTGGTCATTCCCTAGCTTGTTGTTCATTCTTTCCCAAAATCAGGAATTTGAAAAAACGCCACGGGATGTGGAAAAATTGTTTGAAATAGGGACTGTCCAGCCCAAAATGGGATGTCTGGTCACTTTCATGATAGTGGGGTGGGGGTGGGGGTTTGGGGAAGCAATAAGAACCAGAGAAAAGCTGTATGTTTCACCCATGCTGTACAGTACCCTGACTAGCCACGTCTTCTCCCCACAACCTTTCTGCATGGGCTGTCCAGTTGATTACAGATGGGCTTTGGACCTTTCACTCCACACTGCCTGCCCACACCCTCATTCACATTAGAGTTTTTTGCTCTGGGTCTTTGACTAGACAGACATTTCAAGGGCATAGAACTTGCGCTGATTTTATTGCTGAGATAAATGAGTGTCACATGCCCTGGATTAACAAGTTATGAGTATCACAGTTTGGTTCAATTCATTTCTTTGAAGTCTTTTGCAATTGTCACTGGTAGTGTACATTGTCATAATAAAATAATCGTGTGTAGCACAGATATGTTTTCAATTGAAAATACTCTGCAGCAAAAGTTGTGCAGCTAGAATTTGACTAGAACTTGAATACAAATCAAAATTTCAAGGAGACACATCCGGGTCAGCATGGTCAGCACACAGGTTCATGTTGAATCTCAAGAAAACACAAACATTAATTCAGTGAGAATATCTATTCTGGAGCTGGTATGTTCCCCATTCTTTGATTTGTAGATTGTATTTTTACAGTGCCAGATAATTTGGTTTTTTTTGATGATTGTTTTAAGAAATTAACCTATCAAATTTAAAATTATTCTGAGGAAATGCAATTAGTCAAGAATTCCCAAATTTGAATATGAATAAAAAGAGAGGACACAGCTCACTTCTTTGCTACCTGCCTGAGAGAGCTGCTGCCCTCTGTTTTCTTTCTTTTTTTTTTTTTTTTTACTTTCTTGAAGTTATCTATTTCTGTAAAGATCTATAGTTTCAGAAACCATATGGGCATGGGGAAAAGGCCAGCCCCCCACAACTGATCACAGGTTTGATAGGTGCAATCATACAGCAATAATAAGTAAAGATTATAGTAAAGTCTTAGAAAATAAGATAGAAGAGAGATTGAAATAATGGAGTCAGATTGAAATAAAATTTCATGGTAGCATGCTCACCTCAGCCCTGCTTGGTGGGCCATGTGAGGATTTGGAGGGTGGGAATTGCAAGAATGAAAGAGATTTATTACTAGCCAAGACTTTATATCTTTTGGGGCCATACAAGCCCCCTAATCACTTGTAAAGACATGTCACAGGGAGGGGTTGTGTTATAGGTAATCAATCCACTATCCTTAACATTAGAGTGAGCTCCACCTATTGTGGGAGAAACAATGCTGTCTTCTTGCTGTGAATGGCTGGAGCCTTCAGGGAGAAGATCTCTAAGCATGTGACCTCCTATCATGTGCTGACAAACAGCCATTCATGGCATATCTTTGGGGGAGACAACTTGGGAGAAATATTATGAGTCACCAGCACAACCTGGTGGCTGCTTAATGCTTTTTTTTTCCTCAAAAATCATTTTATTGGGGACTCATACAGCTCTAATCATAATGTATACACACATACATACATACATACATACGTTGTGTCAGTAGTTACATCTTTTCTCGGGTGGGGTGGGGTTCCTTTTTTTATTTTTATTTTTTGATTTGGGAGAAGTAAGCCAGTTTTATAGGGCAAGCAAGCTTAGGCAATTAGCATATCGTGATCTTCAAAATTAACAAGTGAATGGCAGCACAGCTGCAAGTCAGGCTTCAGAGGCCAGGGCTGATTACAGTTACAAGGGCGACAAACTACAAACCCCAAGCAACAAACTGCAACAGAGTTCAGGCATATCCGGCCTGTAATCAGGTCAAGCATGTCTGGGTTGGTTGGCTCCTGACAGGTCCCCCTTTTTTATTTTTTCAAGTAATATCCTCCCGGGAACTCCGCCTGTCTTAGGTTGTCAGGACACACACTCAGTCCTTACCCGTCATCAGTCAATGGCCTTCTAGTGTCACCATGGCCTGTCTTAGGTTGGTAAAGAGTGCTCCTGATCTTACCCGTCATTGGCTGTCAAGTTCAGCTGACGGAGGCAGAGGGTCTTATCACATACTAGTCGTGTGTGCCATTCTGTTCGAGATCGCTCATCTCCAAGCGACAATAATGAACTTGCAGGGGCCTTGCTTGAATGGTCTCAATCTGTTACGTAATAAATGCCATGAGGTTGTTGAATAATACTGGCCCTAATGAAAGCAAAAGCAATAAACTAAGGAGGGGGCCCCACAGTGGCAAGAGGTAAGGCAACAGTCCATTGAGCCCGCTCCACAGTGGATTGGTGGTCAACTCCTTTCTTCTCTTCTCCGAGTCTTCTTGCAGCCACTTGATTTTGTCTCTTGGCAGCAATAGGGCTTTTACCCAGTTATCCAGCATTTGGACAGAGTTATGTGTGCTAGCCTTTCTCCTTCCATACATAGATATTATTCCTGGAAATGAGCCGGTCCCTATCCCTGCTATTGATTACATGGCAGAAAGAGCTAAAGGGCAGTGCAACTAGGTGACCTATTGTAAGATTAGGGACCAGTACTGCAGTGGCCTTTGCAACTGCAGCATACCAAGTTATCTAGGCAGCTAATCTCGATATGCAGGCCTCATCAGTCACTATACAAGATTTGCAAGATCAGGTAGATTCTTTAACAGAAGTAGTATTACAAAATAGAAGAGGTTTAGACTTGCTTGCTGCAGAGCAGGGAGGTATTTGTTTGCCTCTGTTTTCTTATAGATTCCTTCCATGTGCTTCTCCTTCCTCTGAATCTCTGTTCATTTATAACAACATTTGGTGCCCAAGACAGGGACACCTGAAGGGACACCGAAGGGACATCTGAAGGACTCATGGAACCAAGGTGCTAAAGTTATGTGATTACTGTCGTTGCCTTGACAAAAGACAGAGTGATGGGAAATTCTGCATCCACAGAAAAACAAAGTCTTGAAGCTTTGAAAGCTATGCTAAAGATAACAGGAGTAAAGTTTCATCTCTAACTTTTAAGAAACTTTTGTTTGTATACAAAAACATTGTTATCAGTTTCAGTCTGAAAACAAGAATCAGTTAAATGCCAAAATATGGAAATAAGTGACGTGTTTTGAGAAGGGAAAATCAAAGAGGTGAAAACATTGATCATGATGCTTGGTCATTACTGTCTAGCTAATTTTGCTAAAACCATTTCAATCAGATACTGAAAGTGAAAGAGAAAAACCTGGTTGTGAAAAGGTTATAGGAGCTGCAGGTATGAACCCATCTAAAAATCCTACATACGACAAAGTTTAGGATGGTTCTGAAGTTGAATCTTCTTCTTCTTCCTCAGATTCTTCCTCTGAAGAGGAGGATATGTTTTCCATATTAAAGAATTTGGTTTGTTTAGTAAATAAAATGGCTGAGCATCTTCAGTTAGATTCTTGAAACGTAGAACCGAGAGTCTCTTATTTTGAAGAAAAGCCTTCAGTATATCTCAGAGTGAATAAGGTTATGCCTCAAATTCCTGAGGAACAGGCTCAGATTAATAGTCATGGGCAGCCAGGAACAACTCTTGAAGCACGGACTGGCACTGGTCTTTTTGCTGCTGCTACTCAGCAAGCCATCTTTGGGCATACTATTATTGAACAAATTTGTAATCTATGATTGACAAAGATTAGATGAAAAGGGAGAAACAGAAATAGTATTTACTAACATTTTACAAGGACTGAATGACACTTTATCCTATCTTTCTATTGCTGTATAAAATGTGTTGTGGTTTCCCCTAAATTACAAACTTTTCTTGCTCAGCTGTTATCTGTTGGAGTCTGTGCCTCACTTCCACAACTCAGAGTTTAACTATAAAATAAATTCCACGTGAGTGGTCACAGTAACCTTTGTGCAGTGCAGCAAAAATGACTCCCATGCAAACCTTTAACCCTTTACTAACAGTTAATGCAATTTTCATATTTAGTGAATCTTTAAGTTTTGGTGAAGACAGTACGTTTTAGAAAGGCAAAGTAAGTTGCAAATAGTCAAAACAAGAGCTATGTTTCAGATGTGAACAAAATGAAGCATATCAGGAAAAATTGTAAGAAGCCAGGGAAAGATGAAAATTTTCCTTTCAGAGCTCTTCCACCCAGCATATG